>VZTX01001450.1:0-32069 GCA_013400915.1 Pardalotus punctatus | reverse complement strand
AAGCAAAACTCGTTACTATGGAAGCCGCGGTTGCGCAGTGCCCAGACGCTGTGTTCCCGTCCCCACGGGTGCCGTCCGCTTCCCCGACCGGCGCAGCCCCGACCCTGCCTCTGCCCCGTGTGGCAGCAGAGGTGGCACCGCCCAGCCCGGCGCTGTCGGCGTCAGCTTCTCCGATGGGCTCCAGCCCGGCCCTGCCCGCCCGCAGCGGTGGCAGCAGCGACACTGCCCAGGGCAGTGACCTCGCCACCTGCGGGCCCTGCGGCCCTGGCCCCGCTTTGGGCCGGAGCCAGCGGGCAAACCAGCTTCCCCCCACTGTGCGGGCCTGGCCATAGTCGTGCAACAGCGGTGGTGGGACGGGTCCCATCATCACGGCTGGCAGCCCCACCCTCACACAAGGTATTAGCAAGTCCACTTTTACTTCTTCTCTTTCCCTAGGACTGAAAGGGGTTTTCTTCTTCCCATTCTCATCATGTGAGAAGACATCCCCCATCGTGTACACTTACAAACAGGAAAAGATCTCAGAAGTAACACACATAGAGAACTTTGCCACTGCAGTACCAACCCTAGTCCTCTCTCAGAAGGACGTCTCCTTCTACACAAAACAAATTGTATCACAAAGCACTGCCCACTGCCGTTATACACCTACTCATGTGCCTCTGTGTTGGGTCCTTGGTCTCCAATACCTTCCAGGCCGCCACTGCCCCCGCAGGNCAAGCAAAGTCCCCCGTTGGGAACTACACCCAAAATGGATGACTGGTCACGAGCCCTTCACTTTTTATAAGTTCTGTCCCATTTGCATATTGGCCCCTAATTCTTCACTCACACCCTTAGGTGGTGATGTTGACCGCCCCAGGCCCGCTTCCCCCATGATACAGTAGTTTACATATTTTCCGGCCCTAAGGCAAGGAATGTGTCCTTGAATCTGTATTCAGAGAGCTTTGTTTTGGCTAAAGATGCTGGGAAAAGATGTTTTTAGCACTTTGTAAGAAGCACAGAACTACAGCAAGTTACAGATACATGAAGAGTAAAAAACTAGAAATTATTAAGTCATCAGCCTAACTACGGTAACAAGTTTTCATTGTCAGTATTTTAGCACAATATTAAAATAATCCCCCTTTGGAGCACAGCAGTTCAAATCCACTTTCAGATAGTCTAAGAAAAGTCCTGCAGCTGAGCAATAATATGATATGGATGCAGAGCATGTCTTCCAAAAAATGTGTGATAACTTAGGGTCCTAAGTTTCATTTTCAAATCTGTTAAAATCTCTCCCTATTTTAAGGCCTGGAAAGAGCAATACCTCGTTCAAACACAGAAGGATGGACTAAAATTGTTCACCTTGCCTGTGAAGACCCAGGCTGGTGGTAGACAGTGGAGAAGGGAGATTTCCAGGTGATAAATCTGACTCTTGTGGCAGGGCAAGTGTTGCAGACTCTGGACAAATTGCATAAAAATCTGTAAGCCCAATTCTGACCATGAAGCCCCATCTGATCATCTTTAGGTTAATGGGGTTTGCTGGCCAGCATGTAGACATTTGTAACACAAATACCAGGACTATTATGAATGAAATATGAATCACAGTCTGAAAGCAGCAGAAAAAAATAATAGAGCAAGGGTTGCAGGGCTGTATTGACACCCAAGGACCCCACCAGTAGCTGTAGAACTGGTAACACTGAGCAGTGTGTTGTTGGCATCAAGGCTAATTTGGACAGGATCACAGAATAGATGATTCATCAGCAGAAGACCTGAGCTCTGGCAGCAGGAGGATGACAAAAGGGGCTGTAGCATACTATATTTTTTATTTCTCTTCCTATAATCCAACAGAGAGGCAGATTTGTTGTCATACTGATCCCCAAAATGAATAAACAAGACAACGGACAGCAACCTTGCCTAAGACTCTTGGCAGCTGATGAGCTCTTGGAGGCTGAAGCAAGCAAACTTCCAGAACAAAACTATCCTTTCATTACAGCTGCTGACTCCTAAAGCATGTACAAGACCTGCTCAGACATGGTTTGTCATCACTAGTCATGAGGAAGCCAAGATATTAACACGGAACCTACATTTTGTCGCACACACAGGGGTCCTGGCTGGGCCACTCAGACACACCTGGGCAAGACAGTGTGTGCATTTAACAACTTAGAGTCATCTAAAATAATTATCTTCACGTTTCTCTACAGGGAAATCTCTTGCTGAGATTTCACATGCCAATTTCTTACAGGCAAGCAGAAATCACAGAGCAGCTTATTGCTATTTTCTTTTTGGAGGGAAGTGGAAAAAAGGATCTACTCCCACAGGAAACTCTGGAGGATTTAGGACTAGGTAGATGCTAGCTTGCTTGGAAAAAGATTTTGTTTTACTGCTCATTCATGCTAAACTCATTCTCTGCAGAGGGTATATCAAGCACAGATGCAAATACATCCATCTTTATCGCCTGAGCTGGCCATGCATGTCTCCCTCTGTGTGTCCCACAGAAATGAGAATGACTGTCAGAAGCCAGAGTGGTGACTCCACGGCAAACCTGTGCCTTTCCACCTGGTGCTGTGCCCACCAGCCGACTCTGCTTCTCTTGTCACCTCCTCAGCTGTTGCCACCCCACAAGGACAGGCAGTCCAAGGGTAAAAGGCTGAGCTGAAAACAGAAGTGACAGCCACTACCCCCACAGGGATCTGCTTGCTGTTATTTATTAGAAGAGATGAATGACAGGGGACATGTTTAATTGGGTTTAAGTTTGTTACATGCACAGTTTTCTCATTACAGCAGGAACAGGGACACTGCAGGAACAGGGATACTAAATGTCATGTTTAAGTAACATTTTGAGTAGGAAACCAAAGAAACCCCCTGTTTTTATTGTTGTTGGTGATGAGATCTGTCCAATGGCCCAGCTGACCTCTGTGTGACTCATGACCATAGAACTATTCAGACTAAATGATGTAATCCATTATAGAAGTGTAAAGGCAGTCTCTGTCATTTGCCAGGTAATTGTGTCTTCCCTGTGTTGTGTACCATTAGCTCAGCTGAGGACTTTCTCTTGCATGTCAATTCTTCATCCGTTGGTCTGGATCCTCCCTCATATTTCAAAGGGGAATTCTCAAACCTATTGTGCAGTCATCTGAACTGTTTCCTTCGTTTTTCAAGTTGTTCTTTTTCCTGCATGGCAGGCAACACCTGAAGTTCTAAAGTTTGTAATTCATCTTTGACAGAAGCTGTGATTTGTTGTTTAATTTCCATAGAAAGGATCCTATTTTTGACATCTCCTCCCTTCCTCTTCTGCCACCCTCTTCCCATTCCCACTGCTCTCTGTTCATTCTATAAGACCTGCACAGTTCCTGCAGAGACTTGTTAGGGTTGCACCCTGTTGGCATCTTCTGTGCTTGATGAAGGCATGCATTTATAACAAAATTCTGTGATTTTGTGATTTGTGATTTTTTTTCTCCACAGTAGGATGACAGAATTACTTCTCTGATGATATCCAGGATCTTGTTCAAAAGGCATCTTTCCAAGGTAAAGAGAAGCTTTTTTTCCTTTGGTCAAAAATGCTCCAAACAGCTGAGCAGTCCCTCCATCCTTCAGAAGCTGCTGAGAGCACTTTCAGCTTCTCCTTGAACACCTTCAACGTGCTCCCTGTGCATCCTTGGGGCTCTCTGCTGGGCTTCCTCCCATCTGTTGACTTCTCTCCTGTTCTGGGATGCCCTAAACTGACCGTAGCACACCAGATGTGCCAGTGATGGGAAATAATCCCTTCCCTCGTCCCTCAAGCTCCTGGCCACGTTTGGGCTAATGCAGCCCAGTCTGTGGCTGTCCTGCCTCACCACAAGTACGAATTTGGGTTCAGCTCTCTCTGCACCATGATCTCCAGCCTCTTCTCAAAGCAAAGTTGCTCCCCAATCAATCAGTGCCCAGCCTGGACTATTGCCAGGAATAATGTATTCCCAGGGTCAAGGCTCAGCATTTCTTAATGCCAGACTGCATGAGAGTCTGGCCAACCTGTTATTCCAGCTTTCCAGGGATGAGCTGGAAGCCAGCCCTACCCTCATTGTATCAGCTTTTCCTACGATTTATTGTTGCCAACTGCAAACTTGCAGAGTCAGGGAAAAGAAACTAATCTGGAGGTAGTGATGGATTCTTCCTCAAATGCCTGCCACATTCATGCAGCATGCTGTTTCCACTCTCCAAATCATTGTTCATTGTGATTTCCTTCCATGTGGTCATCACACATAGTGAAATACAATAGTAAAATGCAATATTAAAAAAAACAGGTTAAGTCTCTGCCAGCAAAGACCTCATTCTTTAACCTTATCTTTTTAACACTCATATTTTTGTCTGTGTATGATTTTAGATGTTTTCCTCATAATCCATGACTCTACAATATGGTTAAACTGACCTGAAGCTTCCCCTCAAGGCACAGCCCAAAGACAATGAGAGAGCCCAAAGACAATGAAAGATGAATAAATCCTGTTTTAATCTGGTTGATTACAATGGTCATTGCGTAATACATTTAAAGTCTGCAAGTCCTGTTTTCAGAAAGGAGCACATCTCTCTGTGTCAAAATATCCTCTGCTCTCAGTGCATCAAGGGGACCTCAATATTGGTGCCATTTTTCCCACCGTTGAAGAGCTGGCTGTAAGTAGAACATAAGTGCCCTCTCTACAAAAATCATGCAGGTTTGTGAGTTTCCCTGGTTCAAGGTGCCTCTTTCCTTGCCTTGAAATTATAATTTCCAGTAGTTACTCTGAACAGTAGCAAATCTGAGCCCAGAGAAAACATTTTGTATTTAAGGCTGCAGCCACCTTGTTATTTCTTCATCAGGAGCTGCAGTGTAAAGTATTTGTTGTGATGATTTTTAACATATGGAAGATCAAGATCAGATTCCTAAAATATTCTGAAAACCAGTTATAGCTTTAACAGTGACCATGGTTAAATATAAAGCCTAAGTAATTTGTTCTATTAAAAAGCCTGAGTTTTATTTTTATCAAGTGATGTTATGAGGGCATGTTCTAAATCAGCCAAAAGCTCTTATAGCTACAACAGCTTCACTTCTGCAGTTTTTAACAGGCCAATTAAGTTGGTGCAGCTCCTTGTGTGCATGCTGTTAGTACAGAATTCCTCTTCTGACACTGACCAGATCAGGTAGACTCCAGAAGATTAAACATTTCAAGAAAACATGTGAAGAAAATCAAGAGCTGAATAACAAGGTTGAGTTTATTTTTCCCCTGCAAAGATGAGTCTCATTTGGATAGGGTCAGGTTGTGATGGGCACACAGGACTAAAAAATAAACCGACACATTTAATGCACTCATGTAACACTTCTCTGGACATCCCTCTCCATTCTGTCCTGCACTTCTCCCTGGGCCCAGTTTGGGATTACACTGATGCTGCTGATGTGCAGCTATTCTAAGCATCCTTTCAGCAAAATGCGTATTCCACGCAGGATTAAAGAATGGTTTGTGTGATGCTCACTGGACAGGCGGTGCAGAGCAGGGTCAAGGCAAGCATGCAGCAGAGCTCTGAAATTTCCTTTTTGATCAAGTAGGGAGCGAGCATATGTTGGCAGATGGAATATGTGCTCAGCTTACTTTAGTGGAGTTTTAGCACTGACCTTTTGCTGCATTCCTCCAGCAGCAGTAAAATGGTTCTGCTTAAGTAAACTGACATAGACCATGTGCAAACCCAGCTGTCTTCTCCAGCCCACCATTTCTCCTACTGTTACAAGAAGCCTGGAGGCATAGGAATGTTGAAATTTAATGTGTAATAACCTCTCATGGAAATAATGTCGTGAAAATTAATTGTGCTCATAGCA
This sequence comes from Pardalotus punctatus, assembly GCA_013400915.1. Lineage (NCBI taxonomy): Eukaryota > Metazoa > Chordata > Aves > Passeriformes > Pardalotidae > Pardalotus > Pardalotus punctatus. The sequence continues at coordinate 26,275 of VZTX01001450.1, read as the reverse complement.
CAATAATCTCCACCTTGAGAAGCCACTTTAAGGACTGGCCACAGGAGTGCATGTTAATAGGTCCTGGGTTGCTGTACTTTATCAATGTCTTCCTGACGCAAACAGGAAATTAAAGACTCTTACACCATTCCCAGCTTGGCCCATCCTTACCTCTCTTTGACTGCTTTATGCTTTCCATCCTTTGTTTCTAAAAGTGTCTGGCAGGTCTGGCCTAGTATGACTCCACTATAAAAACTAAGATGGATTATTCAAAAGTAGGTGATACAGCAGGCTGGTTATTAGTGAGCAGAATGCTCCTTTAAAGTGCTCCTGGTGACAGCATCACTGCCATCAGTGAGAGCACAGGGGGACAGCCAGACTGTGCCCTATCACAGTGTCATTGCAGATCCAGGGTTTTCCAATGGCTTGCAATTCCAAATACCCCTGTTTATGAGGTGCACTGAACTCCAGGCAGTTGGGCTTGGCTCTCAGAAAGCCCTGAATACCCCCCAGCTGAAAGGCACCCTGCTCTATTTTGGATACTAAAAAATGGAGGCATTGGTTGGTGTTTGGATAGGCAAGAGAGCTCTTTCCTTTATGTGCATGGCCTGAGTTCCCCAAAAGTCCCAACTGAATGTATTTTTCCCCAGAAAAAAAGAGGAAAAGACAAAAAAGACATGGCTCCAGCATGTATTGTACAGACCCCGTCCTTCCAAATTCTTGATGCCTTTTTCATGGAATCATGGAATCATTTGGGCTGGAAATGACCTTTAAAGGCCATGTAGCCCAACTCCCCTGCAATGAACAGGAATGTCTTCAACAGATCAGGTTGCTCAGAGCCCTGTCCAGCCTGACTTTGAATGTTTCTAGGGGTGGGGCATCCTCCATCTGTCTGGGCAACATGTGACCGTGTTTCACCACCCTCACAGTAAAGAATTTCTTCCCTCTATGTCACTCGTCCCTCTTTTAATGTAAACCCACTGCCCCTTGTCCTGTCTCAACAGATGCTGCTAAGAAGTTTGTCCCTATCTTTCTTATAGAGCCCCTTGGAATACTGGAAGGTCCCCTAGAGCCTTCTCTTCTGCAGGCTGAACAATCCCAATTCTCTCAGCCTTTCCTCCCAGCAGAGCTGCTCCATCCCTCTGATCCCCTTGGTGTCCCTGCTCTGGACTGGCTCCAGCAGCTCCCTGTCCTTCCTGTGCTGGGCTCCAGAGGTGGGCCACTCCTCGAGCTTGTTCAGATCCCTCTGGATGGACTCCTGTCCTTCAGGTGGGTCACTGCACCCCCAGCTTGGTGTCATCTGCAAACCTGCTTAGTGTGCAATCCATCCCACTGTCCAAGTCATTTGATGAAGACATCAAAAATGACTGGTCCCATTACGGACCCTGGGGACACCACTTCTCAGCTATCAGGAGGTGCTGATGCACCTGCTGAGTCTCACATTCAGGCAAAGGGGCTGATTGTCCTCATCCATAAATACCTATTTGCTGTAAAATGATCATGGGGAGAAGAAAAACTAGAAAATGTTGTTGTGCTCTTGCAGCAAAAGATTTCCCACTGTAAGCAAAAGTAAGATATAAATGTGGTGTGTGCCATTTTGCATGTTGCTACATCAGTTTGCATGACTTGCCCGTAATTTATGGACTGCTTGAAAGAAAGGACCACTTCCAGTGGGCAGGAAGAAGTGCCCAAAATGGCTAAAAACATATCCAAGATAACAACTGGTGGTCAGGCAGCGGTTTCCAAACAACTACTCAACAGAAGCACTCACATACTCTTGTGTAGCTGGTCAAGCTTGACGCCAAGGTCCTGCCAGTGACCTCCTGCAATTTCCATCTTTGATGGGTGAGCAGGGAGAGAGATCCATTTCTCAAGCCTGGCCTGTGCTGGTAGAATTTCCGGTGTGGCAATAGGCACAGAGCACTCTGATAACTTGGGTGCTGCACACACGAGGAGTGGCAGAAGGAAGCAGCTCCTGTTTGTGGGGTCAGGCTATTTCTGCTGGGGTTTGAAACTCTCTTTGGAACTGAGTTGAAACAGTCACTATAAATTACTTGCATGACAGAGTACAGAGCATTTTGGAGGATTATAATTTATGCCAGGCAGGAGCTGTTATGGTTCAGTTTAAGGAGCTTAAAATAAGACTTTTGGGAGACAACCAAATCAGCTTCAACTCTGGTAACTTCCCAGTTCAAGATACTCCTAAATTTATATATACAGGGTCTGTTACTGCTCTGGGGGCCAAGGACCTTGAACTCCTGTTGAAATCACTGGATCTCAAAGATGCTCTGATGATATTTGGCACTGTTAAGAGTGAGCCAATGCCCATTAGGAAAGAGCTGATAGTGCCTTGGAGCATATGATTCTCTTTACCCCTCATCTAAATATGAATTTAACTTAAGGATTTCTTCTTCCAAGGTTTTGTCTTTGATGGAAAGTATCTCTTGAAGGAACATGAAGTTTTTCTCCATGGGAACCTCTTTTATGCAGATTCAAAATCAATCAATTTACTAAGCTAACTGGAGATGAACCACTTCTGTCTGGACCCAGATAGTCATCCACATGCTTCCCAAAGATGGAACAGAGGGAGGGAGAAATCAATCTGTTTCAGATGGCCAAACAGAAAGGCAGACATGAAGCCCTAGCTTGCCATCTCCCAGGCAGCTTAAGAGTACTTTGTAACACAAAGGCATTGCTTTATCCTCCTGTTATCTTGGAAATGACACAGTGGATATCACTCCACTCTCAGAGAAATGTTTGTACAATATAAATAAGACTGATTTCTCAGTTTTCAGAAGTATTCATTCTCTGAATTTTCCCTATTTTCCTTTGTTAGTTTTAGCTGTTAGTTAACTTGAAACTCTTCTTGGAACATCCAATCCAAAGTTGCCTCCTGTTCAGTCTTTGCATCCTTTAAATATTCACAGATGGTTTTCATATTCCCCTTCAGTTCCCATTTAGCCAGTGTTGCTCCGTATGTATCTCTTCAAACTTAGCACCCTTGGAAGGGCACACAAGGCCAGACTCTGCTCTCAGTTACATCTCTGTAATTTTAGAGTAAGTCAGTGAACTTGGTAGACATTGAACTGACACGAGCAAAACATAGAGCAGAAGGTGCATGCCAAAATAATAACCAGGAAGACAATAAAAACAAACTCCATATCCTGCAGGCCACAGACTGCACAAGGTTGGTGCCTTTTCTATCATGATATTTTTTTCTGCATTCCCAGTGATTGGAGTGAAGATTTAGAAGAAGTTGTGAACTGCAACAGGCCTCAGGAACATGCCAGTAGCTAGCATGGCTCTTCTGAGAAGTGAGATACAGCATGTCATTATGTGCTGGTCTGTGCAGAGTACTTGCATGATTTAACACTGCCAGCTTTTGAGGGCTTTTTCTATGTTACATAGAATACTTGATACCAGATTCTTCCTATTTCTATGTCTGTGTTACAAACATAACACAATAGCCTTTTTTTGTTCGGTGACTTTTTTTCCCTATGGTTCTGATAATTACTCCAGCAGAGGTAATTTCTCCACCTTTTCTCAGCCCTGCATAGAGCTGGTTGAAAATACCATGTTTGTTCTGAAAGCAAAGAAACTGGCCAATGAGACCAGAACTGAGCATTACATACTGAAGTCCATAGTCCATTTCCCAATTAAAAAAATATGTCACATGGAAAGGAAGTGCCCAGAGGAAGTTTTGCTTGCTCAAGCTGTCTCATCTTCTCCAAGCTGCACTTGGCAGAGCTTGCAACACTGACTTCACATGCTAAGTTGACTCATTTCCATGGCTTTTCTCCTTTGGAGCCTTTATTATAAAGGGTGAATGTTGTTTTTCTCCCTTTGCAGGTTATTCTGACAGAAGTGGGAATGGAAATAAAGAACTATGAATCATCATTCTTTACCCAGAATCTGGCCTAACTGCCAAGAAATAATCTTCAAAAGAACTTGTTTCTATATGTTGGGGTAAGATTACAATCCTAGTGTTTAAATGCTATTATAGCATAAATCAAGCCCTTCAATTTACATAACCAGAAAGAAAGCTGTTTGTCCTCATGAATAATAATAATAATAATAATAATAATAATAATAATAATAATAATAAAAAATGCATTCTTGTAATTCTGTGATCCCACAGGACCACAGTCCTGTGGCTGCTGACTTCTACCACACCAGTATATAGTATGAAGTAATACATTTATTTTTATGCAGCACTGATGGTGTGTCCTGAGAGCTCCATGAGGCAAAGATGCAAGAAGAGGACAGGCATCTTTTTACACAGCTGACCTGGTGTGAATACCAGGGAATAGCTTTGCATTTCTGGGTATAGCATTGGCAAAAAATAGGAGTAAATGAGACATGAAAGACTAATGCTCAAAATACTACACAAGCATAAATTAAACTTCCTCCAATGAGGGGAAAATGAGGTACAGATGCAATAAGCTGACCAATTTTTAAATTCGCAGAAATAGCAGAACCGGGTTAAATGTCCGATCACATGGAACTGGATGTTCTTTAAGGTCCCTTCCAACCCAAACCTTTCCACCATAATTTCCTCCTTTACATTATATCCCCTCTCCATAATCACTTTCTGTAGTTGCATTTACCGCTCATAAAACAGGAAAAGTTGTAAAATAACTCTTTCATCTTTAAGCTGTGCTTAATTAACTTGAGATTTTGGTGTCCAGAGTGAACCATTGCAGACGGAGGGACCTTGGATCCAGCGGTCCATGCAGTGCCACCTACTAACAGTGACATTTCTGGCATTGCAGCAGGGTAGAGGCACCTGGCCAGGACAAGGTCTGTACATGTGTTTAACTGCCTGCATTCTTCTCCTACTCTTTGTCATCAGTTCCCACAGAAGCAAACAGACACAGGCTGTGGAGCTGGTAACAAGAGGTGAAGGGCAGTAAGTTACACTCTTGACAAATCCAGATTCTTGGCATTTTTTTCCTTGCAATAACCTCAGTTCAGACTCTGTAAAGGGCACCTGCAGTTTACAATGGTCACCATGGGCAGGTTAAAAAAGCTAAACAATGGCATTTGCTCCTCACTTCTCTCAGTGGCAAGAGTTTTTTATTCAATTCAAGCCACACATATAATTCTACATGACATTTTCATGGTATTAAACGCTGTCACCCTTCCAACGAATCTGCACTGCATATACAAATAGAAAACCTCACGCCCATTAAGTAATCTTCCTCTTAATCTTAAATAGTTTTTCATGACTGAAACAGGATTTCTAAGGCAGCTTTACAGCATAAACTGCAGCCTGTATTCTACAGCTGCCAGGCACAGAGCAAATAGAAAGTACACCTTAAGTCAGCCCATCTCCACATTGTGTTTTTGTACAAAAACAACTAAAAATCTGCTGTTAGCACTTCCTTGAGAACACATATGAAAACCAGGAATATTAAATGTTCTGTCATGGATCCTCCAGACAAAGATTCCCTTTGGCAGGCTTATTCAGCATTTACAAGGGTCAGACTTCAGCAAGCAGAATTAATAGTTTTCCCATACTATTCCTTCCACTTTGACTTTCCAAAACCTCATCACTATAACTTTTGTGCTCATTTCAGTATCAAAGACCAATGGGTTATTCTGCTGACAAGTTTAAATTCAATCTGCTGAGGACTGAAAACAAACATTCCAAAAGTAAAAGCGCAAAGAGCTTGGTTATTTTCCTAGAAATTAGTGGCTGTTTTACACAAGTGCTACTAAATTATTTCATGCTTTGGCAAAAATACCAGGCATAATTTTTATTAACAAAGAGTCTAGAAGTATTAGCAAGATACTTGCTCAAGAATTGTTGGTGCTCCTTGTTGGTAGATTTACTGACTGAAGGAAAATACAAAACTAATATAAGTAGGTAACACAGGCCTTTTTCACAACAGAGATAAGTCTTACAACTTCTGAAATGGCACAGTTCTGCCACCACACCTTTCCCAGACAGAATAGTGTTAGAGCACTTGCTTTTCTGGGACCAGGGTTTGATTTCAGCTTAATGCCAGCAATGTAAAATGAATTCCAACAGGATCAACCCAGTTCCTTCTAGAGGAATTTACATCCTTCTTTTCTAAAACACCAAATTAGGTCACATTACTTGCATGATTCTGCTTTAGAAGTTGCTGGCAGAGGAAAAGAAAGTATTTGACAGTTCAACAAGAGATGTTTGCTTACATGGCTTCTTGCAGCATGCGGGACTTGATAAAAATACTAAGCTGAGTCTGTTAATTACACAGTGACTTTATTATCATCGTGAAATGGTGAATATTCCTTTGCTTCTCTGTGAGAACTTTAAAATATGCAGCTCCCCCAAAACAGAGTTTTTCAATCTTCACATTTATTAAGCTAAAAAAAAAATCACAATGAAGATAGAAAATAAATTGGTTTTGAATTGGCTTCCAGGTTCCCATGATTCCTACACAGCAGAACTGTAGATTTGGAAATCCCAGCACTGGGACCTTCGCCCCCATAGCTGCTTTGCTGTGAGCCCAGTGGTTCCGGCAATCCCAACAACCTCAGTTCCAGACAGGACGTTCCCTGTGGCCATGGAAGGGCTGCTTCAGCCTCCTGGGGCTACAGCTGAGTTCCAAGATGTCCGTGATGGAGGAAAAGCAGCTCCCAATGTCCCCCTTATCCCCCATCACTGGGATGCACAGGTGGTTTCACTGGGGTTTTTTTGACTGGATTCAGGTTTGTCCCAAGAAATTTCATAGCTGCATCTTGAGCTGTCTCCCTGGCATTTCTGATTATTAACATTTTATGACTAATTAATGAACAGCTAATTTTATCTGTACAACAGAGTCCAGAATACTTCAGTGTTCTTATAAAGTTGTTCATATGATAAACTGGTCAATGTGAAGTCTGGAAATAAAGCAAAAAGCAAACGTAGTAAAACACAAGAAAACCAAAACCCACACCTCCCCTCCAAAAAAACCAAACCAAAATAAAAAAACAACAAAACCTCCCAAACAAACAACAAAAAAAACCCTTAAAAATTCTGATTATTGTCACAAGTACATATTAATTTGATTTTTTTTAACACTTCCATAATCTACAAAATACAGCAGAGTAAATGTTTGATTCACGTTTTTCATTCTGTAATAGTAAAATGAGGCAGTAACACATTTTATTGCACGGTCACTGTGACAAACTACATTGGTTATTCTAAGGAGACACCTGACCTGCTCCATATTTTTTGAAAAGTCACTGAGAAAATTCAGAAAATGTTTGTAGAAGTCACCATCCAGAAGACTCTGTTCCTACCGTAAGCTCTTATTCCTACTACCTATGTATGAGAATTACCTGTTTATTTATGTTGATTTCATACAAGTTACACTGAATGTCTTTCAGATAAAGGTGAGGAACTCAACATCAGTCCTGTGCTGAAACAAAGCAAGAGGTGCAAATCAGCTGCTATCACCCAAGTACAGACAGCATTTATCTTTTATTACGCCAACACGATTCTGGAAATTGCAACAAATGTCACTTCAGGGGCATCAATCTGCAGGAAAGAGAAGTCCTAGTCCAGAATCTCCTTAATCTCATCCTCCATCAACAGGATCCAGGTTAGTGCTCCACAGAAATCAGTGCTTGGAGGTCAGAGTCAGCGTAGAGGATACTCTGAAGATCTGAGGCAGCATGTTACTCAGCTGGTAAAACATTTCCTCAGAAATTGTCTGGAAAAAAAAACAAACAGCACACAGGTAAACTTTGGCTTTTTGCTGTAGTTTGGAAGAATTAAGTCTCTCTCAACTTTGTTTCTTGGTATTTAAGAAAATTCCTGCTGTTCAGAAGACAACAAAGGTAATTTTTAAACTGTGTGTTATAATTCTACTGAATCTAGTTAAAACAAAAAGATTGTCCTAAAAATATTGGCTGTGTATTTATGTGACATATCCACATATCTGTTTCCAGTAGATTTCTTGTTCCAGGGATTGATTATTTTGACCAAACATAAGCAGGATAGTGCTGCTTATTATCTACAGGAGTCCTGCTCTCTGCATTCCAGGATTAGATTCAATTTTGGAACTTATTTGTGGCTTCCTCCTTGCCCAGCAGCTTTCTACTTTGTTAAGAAATACATTACTCCTTTCCCAACGTAACTCTGCTTTCACTGCTTTCTGGAACAAGGAAAACCTAGTGCTGGCCACCTTTGGAAGACTTCCTGTCTCTGAAGATCAGCTAAAATTCCAAATTAAGTAATTTCAGAATCTTAATTCCAACAACTTCAAACACCTGGAGTAATCAACGTTTTTGTAGAAGCATGACTGAACTCACTGCATTGCCACATTCCCCGTTGTTAGACAGTATGTATGACTAATAAACACATCAAGTTATATAATGCAAGGTTAGCTCATCTCTTCAGTGTAAGTAACAGTAAAAAGTCTTTTTCAAAGGTGATGCATTCACCATTTATAAAGATGAACTTCCCAGTTTGAAATTTTAGCATTCTCTCTGAAAATACTACTGGGTACTCAAAAATATAAATGCCCCTTACTCCTCTTTTATAGGAAAGGAAACAAAAGCAGATTGATTAATTTAAGCTCACTCAAAAGGGGCAGGGAATAGCAAAATATCAAAACTAGATCTCCTGACATGTAACTTTTTACCAGTTGTCTCCTAGGCTGGATATGAATTTGATTGCACTTACTTGCGGTACCAGGAATTGTACAGTCCGAGAAATTCCTCCATCCCACGAGGCCATTTCCATCATGAAACCTAAAAATAACAGTATTGACACTGTCTGGATTACCTGTGCAATACTCCCCAGCAGTTACAGCATCATCAGGCAGTGAGGGAGTTTTCATAGATGAGCAGTGTTTGAACTGCCTTAATTAGGGATGTCCTTAATTGCCTTTAAATTAGACTTGGGCAAACAGAACAAAATGTGGAAAATCTAATGAGGAGTTCTGCAGAATATCAACACTGAGGAACAGAATAATGAGTCCTACTGTGCAGCACAGTGATGTCCAGCAGAAGCGAGGAGGTTCTTCAAACTGTGTTAGGAGTTCTTTCCTCGACTTCCTTTCACTGAGGTACAGGGGTGACCTCATTGTGGCCTGCCAGTGCCTGAAGGGAGCCTGCAGGAAAGATGGAGAGAGACTCTTGACAAGGGCCTGGAGTGACAGGACAAGGGGGAATGGCTTCACACTGACAGAGAGGAGGTTTAGATTGGATATGAGGAAAAAACTGTTCCCTGTGAGGGTGCAGAGGCCCTGGCACAGATTTCCCAGAGAAGCTGTGGCTGCCCCATCCCTGCAGTGTCCAAAGCCAGGCTGGATGGGGCTCTGAGCAAGCTGGGATAGTAGAAATTGTCCCTGCCCACAGCAAGGGGTTGGAATCTTTAAGTTTCCTTCCAACCCAAACCATTCTATGATTCTATGATGATTCTATACAGAAAAAGCTCAGCACTCACTTACTGCTCAAGTGGTGACAGATCTTTATAGTACCATTTCTTTACAAACAGACTACAAAGGCCAGAGGAATACTCTCGTGGTAAATAAGGACACTCAGAAAAATACTCAATTAATAAATGTGGATTACATAGATGACACATCTATTATGAACAATTAAAAGGTCAATTACAATATGAAGAAGTTCCTCAAGCAGGTGATTGAACGAACAATACCAACATTTTAAACACTCTAAGGGACTGGTTCAACTATTGAAGTGCAGCACACAAAAATGCAGAAAGTAATAGCATCACTTGGAAAGACAGAAAAGCATGCTGAGTCACGAGAACTATTTTTTCCTAATATCCAACCAAAACCTGCTCTCTGTCAGTGTGAAGCCATTCCCCTCTGTCCTGTCACCCCAGGCACTTGTAAGGAGTTTCTCTCCATCTTTGCTGTAGGCTCTCCTCAGGCACTGGAAGGCCACAAGGAGGACACCCCAAAACCTTCTCTTCTCCTCGCTGAACAACCTCAATTCTCACAGCCTTTCCTCACAGGAGAGCTGCTCCAGCCCTATAATGAGTTGATGTCCCTGCTCTGGACTGGCTCTCCACGTCCCACTGGAGCATCCGCTCCCATACCTTTGACGCACTTGAACACAAGCTCCGCCCTCTTCAGGCACCATGGAATGGTCATCTCCTAAAAATGAAGAAATGAAAAGCCTCAATGCCCCATGGATCTAACCAGAAAAGATAGTAGACAAATTATTAAAAGTAATACATTTTTTGCCCTAGAACATAATTTTCAAGCAGCATTAGGGACCCAGTTTTCCAGAGCATTCTAGGCAGGTGCATACACCTTTACAGGTGACCACAAAAGCACTGCCACTCCTTATTGCTAGGAGACCCAGTGTCAGAACAATATTATACATTTTTAAGCTGAGATGTTGAATAAAAATGCTGTTGAGCCCACTGGAAACTGGTCTATCTCATTACCCTGTGGAGCTGCAGAAAAAGTCTGATATCCAACTGATAATTGTCAGCTTCATGCTTCAGCAAAGAAAAGGCAAAGACCACATCCTAACAGCATAATGATGACTCCTATCGGGTCTTGATTTTGCTTAAGGTTTCTTGGTATACCCACAGCCTTCAGTAAAACCTTCTCTCTAATACTGGAATGGGAAGGAGACCTTCTTCCCTAAAGATGCATTTATGCTAAGAGTGAGAACAAACAGAATTGATGTCTTCATCTGATTAAGGAGTTTCAGATATGAACAGCCAGCAAATCCTTACCTAAAGTTAAACAGCAAAATGTGACATGAAAAACACAATGGTTTAATATATGGCTACAAGCAGTGAGCTGAATAATTTAAGTTCAAAGTTCATGAACTATTGTTTGGCTGTAGGCAAGAAAGTCAATTACATCGTGATGATGTAATTCTATCAGATACAGAATGACTCACTGTAAACACTTCTCAGAAAGAAGAAAACAGTATCTGTTTGTTCTGATGTAGTCTTCAACATGAGGATGAGCATTTCCTAGTCTGAATAAAGGAACGTAAGTGTGGAAACCAATTTATCATTCTAGGTGCTTTTTCAAATTTAAGTTTTATGTAATTTTCTATTCACTAAAGCCAGTCTCTATTTTGCAATGTCAAACACACAGTGCAATCTGTCATAATCAAAGAGTTTAATTTCAGGATTAAAGACAGTTGAGAAGCACGGTGATCTAAGAATACCCACTGATAACACAACTGATAAACTCAATGTGCGTCTTCATTAACTACTGAAAGCCAAAGTGGCTACTTACGTGGGAGTATCTCCTGGTATCCCCTAAAAATACACTGCATGTTAAAAACAGGGTAAGTTTGAAATATCTTGTCATAAAACTTTCATTATGTAAATCACTGCATCACTATGTGCTGCTTTTAGAATATACACCACATTAATCAGACAGAACAGCACTGGACAAGTTTGGGGTTGTATTTTTTTTCTTGTTTTAGTTCCTTTTTGGCTTTTTTAATTTTTAAGCATTGTGGAAGCAACCCTTGGTCTTTATTGTAACTCATCTGCCCATGTGTACTTTCTGTCACAAGTAATGTGTTTATTGTTGGTTTTAATCGCTGCTTGGGCTAAAGTAAAAAACAAGTGACTAAGAAGAAAAGTTCTCTCTTGGGAGCACTTTGTACAATCAGTGATGGGAACTAAGCCTTACAAGCCTTACTGATCAACACAGCAGGATATGACACCATTCCTTGGACTACTTTAGAGGAAGAGCGTGGTTAAATTTTGTAGGCACTCAGGGAAATAACAGAATGTTTCTCCACGCAAGCCACAAGAACTGAAAATGCCATGGTAGTGATTCAGCTCTAATCCATCTTCACAAATTAAGTTCTCATGAAATCACCACGTTACCAGGCATTTTCTCTGTTGTGGAAATGATGCAGGATCAGCTAAGCACCAAATCAAAATACAGAGAAGGACACAGGAAAGCAAAAAAGCAAACAGCCAACCTCCTATAGTAAGTTTTGGTTAATAGCATTCAAGAAAGTAAAAAAAACCAGAACACCTGGAACTTTGGGTGTTATTCACTAGCAGAGCACCCTTTTTAGGATGCAATCATTTTGTCAAATTAAGATTTTTTTTCTACTTATTTAGGAAAAAAAGGTGGGGGGGGGGGAGACCAGCTTCATTGATTAGAAAGATATTCTGCAACTTGATTTTATTTTCATTTAATTGGTGACAGGCTGCTACATGGGGCTGCTTAGGGCTTAGGCCTTTACAGAACAATGTCATAATCAGGTAATGAAAACAGTAAAGTCCAAAAACATCACATGGGAAAAATATTTCAAACCAAATTTCAACGGTTAATTTCAGTAAGAATTAGCAAGGTGTTTAACTCACAGTGTATCTGTGCAAATCCTAAACACTGCATGACCAGATAGAAATTTAAAGGCAGGAAACTCAGAGAGAAACATCTGAGCTTAATACACCCATCAACAACCTCTCTATGGACATAAACCATGCTCATAAATGTTACACAGCTTACACTCCTTTCATTTCTACTTCTTTTAAAAACAATTTTGTCTTAAATTATGGTAATAGAGACAACTGGACTGAGATCACTAAAGAGTCACATTTTTGTCACAGCTGCCAGGACAAAAAGCAATGGCTCCTAAGTTAAAACTACCAAGGGAGGGAGCCAACTCTGGCATTTTTAGCAATGCCTTGCTGTCAGAGCCATTCCATTCCCCAGTTTATATCAGATTCCAGTGATCAGACAGAAACACCTCACTTGTCCTGAAGTCAAACTTGCCTGCTTTTGCCTTTCTCGGGAATCAAATCCAGTTTCTTTCCTCCACTTAACTTAATAACTAGAGAGATCTGTTTTGCTTGTTCTTGTCATAACAAAAACACAGGAAAACAGAAATCCTGACTTTATTTTTCACACAAATTATAATGAAATCTAATGGCTTCATTGAGATTGACACAGTCAAACTGATGGAGAAGAGGCTTAGATCGGATATGAGGAAGAAATTCTTCCCTGTGAGGGTGGTGAGGCCCTGACAGGGTGCCCAGAGCAGCTGGGGCTGCCCCTGGATCCCTGGCAGTGCCCAAGGCCAAGCCTGACAGGGTTTGGAGCAGCCTGGGACAGCGGAAGGTGTCCCTGCCATGGCAGGAGGTGGCACTGGATGAGCTTTAAGGTCCCTTCCAACATAAAGCAGTCTATGATTCTGTGATTACTTCTGTGAGGTTATAAACACCACTCTTGCATCTGTAAAAGAAAAGAACCTTTGGGAAAAGCACAGAGAACACTGCTAATGAATGCCTGTCCCAGGGAAGCATGGAAACATCTCTGCAGCTGGGCTTTTGGTTAACCACCTCACAAAAATGTTCTTATGTAGGTGGTAAATGCAGAGTCAGAACTGGGGCTGCAAAAAAAGCACCAAGTTCAGGTTAACTTTCAGAAATCTCTCATTATTTACTTTTCCCTCAAAAAGGAGTTACATATTTGTGTGTTTCAAAACAGGTCAGCCAGCTGCAAAGCACTGTAATAAACAACCTGCTAATGCACATCATACAAAGAAGCTGTGCCTGAACAATTCAGGTCACTTTCTGCTCACTCCGCAAAGACTTGCAACTTAATACAAAAGGTAAATTGTTTTACCAGGACCTTTTATGAATCCAGCACTAGACAAGAAGATAATTCTTCCGTTTCACACATCCAAGCAGCAATACGCACGTTGAACACTTGGTTGTGTGATTTATTTGTAGTTTAAAACACAGATATGCAGACAGAAGCTAAAACTAACCACGTCCGAAGAAAGCAAAAATCAGAAGAAGAATATGATCAGGTGACAACTGGATTAAGAAAAAGATCAATGAATTCCTGAAACACAGCAACTGGGTCCTGTGAGTGACCCAGGCTGCTGTTCTGCATGTTGATTACTTGCATTTGTGCCCAAAAAAAGGTCTCAATACAAGAGATGAAAAATTTCAGAGATAATCTTATCTATTCCTGAAAGTCTACTTTTATGTATGGACATACAATCTTTAGAAGCTTCATTAGTGGGCATTTTTACCTTTTTCATTGCTTGCTTTCCATGATAATAGACCCTGATCCTGCAAAGGAGGGTGAGTTCTACTCTGTGTTCCAGTGAAATTCTATTACAAAACCAGCCACTGTTAAAGGTAATCCACTGGTGAACCTTTATCTTGCTGTGAGTCAGCCGCTTCCAAAGGAGTAAATTCAATATTACCTTTCCAAGTGGAAAATCAAAAGATTGTTCTAAAACAAAACCTTACAACAGACTGTAATTATTACTGATACCCTTGCATGGATGACAGAATTATCTTTTTTTCCTCATTTCTTTAGGTTCACAGACTTTCCAGCTCTTCAGGATATTAGGCATATGGCTGTACTCCCTGCCCATCACTTCTCATCCCCTTTTCTTCTCTATGGACCAGGTGTGACAGGGAAAGGAGGCTGCCAACACTTTTAAATTACTGTGCACTGAGAAAAGTTACAGCTGATTATGAAACCAGCTCTACAACAGAGTCCCACTAAAGAAGAGAATATAAAACCCAGCACAGTAACAGAAGGGGCATCAGCAATATGCTGCCTCTTGCACAGCCAGTATTTGGGGGGACTTCAGGAGAAAGCAGGGACAGAAATCAGGTAGTGAAGGAGGAGACAGCTCAAAGTAAAGGTGAAATCTGGTTGCTTCTGTGTAGGGCTGAGGTGGTAGAGGATGGTGTTTAGATTTATGGAGCTCTAAGCCAAGCTTTGCCAGTTCTGCTGCTCCCAAAACTTAGTTTTAATGTTTTATAGCTAATGACAATTAAAAGTGGGGATTTGGTATCACTACTGCATCAGCAACTCTGAAGGTAGAGTTTCTAAGCAAGAGCTGTTGCCACAAGAGTTCCAGTCTCATCTTTAATTAATATTTGTACAACTCTGCCGTGAGCTGGATCCAGGAAATGAACTGTCCAAAAGGAGGGGTGGGAATAAAAACTCCAAGTGATTCAGTTATCTGAGATGGTTTTATTTGGTCCAGCTCCTTCATTTGGGTCACCATGTAGATACAAGTGCCACGTGGTGTGGCAGAAGCCTGTGACTGAGCGGCCTAAAACAGTATGAAACACACCCTTTGCAAAAATCCAAGGATATAAACCCAACCCAAATCTTGACATTAACTTACTTCTGACATTTCATGCACCAGCAGGAGGGGAATGCTGACAGTGGTGATGTCATGTGTGCAGCAGACCTTGAGGATGTTCCTGAGCCCCATGATGGCAGGGTCCCGAGCGGTCACATTCACAGATCTGACATTGTCATCCACGCACAGGTGAAAGGCAACATGGATTTCTGAGAGGTTTGAGTGCCGTGTGATGTAGAACTCTCCTGCACAATAAGGCAAACCAGGAAGGCAAGAAATCATGATACTGAAATCCAACTGTTTGGCAATATAAGAAAGACAAAAGGCAAATACAAATATACAGCAGAGATGAGAACAGACACAAAGAGGTCTCAAACATACACAAGAGATTTAAAATCTCTTGGAATACCACTGTTTTACATCCATCCCACATTCTCTTCCCTGCTTTGATGGGTTCCACTGGCATCATGGCCACATGGTGTAATAAACCATAACAGTACCAGTACAGGATATGATCTCTATATAGTACAAAACAGAAAAACAAACCCAGAGGAGGTGCAATACTCAAAATACACAATGCAAGCACAGAATTGCAAACAGATGTGGGAGGCGGAAAGGCCAAAAAAGGATGGGTTCAAATAAAGGATGCACAGAGCCTGTGGAAAAAGATAGTGGGTTATGTAACAGCTGAGATATGGCACTGGAACATAAAGGAATCAGCGATCATTAGAATTTAAAATAATTCAGAGTAGTGGGAAGGTGAGTTACAGAGTTTGAAAAAAGTAACCAAGACATCTTGTTGGGAGTATTCTTAGACTTGGTATTCATTTACAAAGGTAAGGGGTAGTGAAATTCAGGTCTCTCCATTGTTCCTTTGCACTGGAGAGCCAAAGTCTAAAGTACTCTCAAAAGAAAAGCAGGCGTGCAATGCCCCCACTGTTTCAGTCAACAGATAAACATCTTCCTTCAACCCTATTCCCACTGGTCACTGAAGTTAAGATCCTTTCTTTGAACTGCAACAGCTGGAGAATGGGTCTGTACTCCTAGATGACTGCTAAGGAGGCAAGAATCCCCAGCAGTGACCATCCATGAGCAGTAACACACAGTCCACGGCTGCAAGATACACCTGCACTGATTTAGTCCAAGTTGATTTAGAATCCACTCCCACTAACAAGATTTAAGACAGTAATGAAATTAATTTTAAGAAGCCCTCATTCAGCCAGTGGCTTGCATGGACTTAATTCCTCCCCCCTCCAACTGTGTATTCATCTTCAAATTTCACAGCAGCTTTCCTTACTAAACATCACGATATACACAGAAGATACTTTCCCTGAGAGAGGAAAGTCTCAAAACATCTACTAAAAAAATGCTTTTCTGTGTGACAGCAGTGATGTACATATAGCCATTTTCAAAAGTAAAATTAGCTGTTAGTACAGAAGTTTCACCTTTTCCCAAGATTCTCCCTTTTTTTCACCCTCAAATTCCAAAAGAAAATTTTAGGCAAAGAGAAGTGATTTGCCCTCCACCACGTGATGCAGTGACAAAGCTGGGAATAGAAACCAGACGTCCTGACACCCAGTCCTCTGCCTCAGACACAGGAACAACCTTCTCCTCTGATTGAGGTCAGCTCGGGTTTAGTTTGTAATTT
Source organism: Pardalotus punctatus (assembly GCA_013400915.1). NCBI lineage: Eukaryota > Metazoa > Chordata > Aves > Passeriformes > Pardalotidae > Pardalotus > Pardalotus punctatus. The sequence goes on along the minus strand of VZTX01001450.1, from coordinate 9,591 downwards.
CTGTTCTGACTTTAGAGCTAAAAATGTGAATGTATAAAACACAATTTGCTTCAAGAACAGAGTGTCAATGCAACACAACTCACCCGGAAAAATGTTTGACTGGTTTCGTTCGATATTCTTTAATTTATCTTCATTTCCACTGATTCTGTTTTCTGTGTATAAGCACATGGAACAAATATTAAACATATCCTCTATTAATTACACTTGGGCATGAAAAGTTTCGTGTACTGATATCTGGCTTGAATTTTGACCATGAAGTTACCAAAAAGTCCCCAGAAAGCAGGGAGACAGGTAGAAGTGTTTTTGCTGTCTTCAACACACCCCAAACTGAATCCTACCTCAAATCATTGCCTTTCTTACTTCCCATCCTATGATATTTCTTCATTTGGACAAAATCAAATACAATATTCTCAACCCATGTTATTTGTATAACATGAAACTTTCCAAACTGCCCCACAACCACACAGCATCTTGCTCTTACTAAATGATGTAATAAATTAAAGCAAACTTGTCCCCAGTAGATTTATATAAATCAGCAGCACAAAAACAGCTTTCACCATTTCCCTCAAGAGACAGCAATATGCAGGTTCCCAAGAAAACTTGTTTTTCCATATACTCATACTTGTTCCTGTTCCTGTTGCATTTAAATCACATAAGCAGCTCTTCACAAGGAAAACAAAGTTTCATGATGGACAATTGCCCTGTCTTAACTGCTCTGCTGGTCAGAGCACTTCCCAGCCATTTGTAAATACAACTGCAAGGAAAACCACTCACAAAACTTGGGTCAGCACTAAAAAGTATACACATTTAGGCAGTTTGGCATTCAATTATCAGCATTCATTGTAAAGGAAGGAGGAAAAGTCATAAACTCCTATTGTGCAATTTTTAAAGATCTACAGTTAACTGGCACTGAAAAAGTAAAGGCAGATAAAGTCTGTAGTGCTACAGGCAGTTTAGGAAAGCAGAATAGCCTGATGTACTTCCCACGCTGTTAAAATGTGATTTCTACGTTGATTTATTCTAAACGATGTCTGTTACAGCAGCAAAGACATCACCTGAACATCTCTGGGAAGAGAGAATTTAATGCAGAGTTTCTTGATGAAACCAAACATTCAATTTTACAGATGAAGTAACTGCAGAACTCGCCCCTGCCCACAAACATCCAGCTGACCACTGTTCTATTTCAAGAAGGGTAATTTTGGTTGTCACTGACCATGGTGTCTTTTTGTCTTGCTGCTACGCTGTGCTCTGGCCTTAAGTACAACCTTCTGGACAATTTCAAGTTGTTCTTGGATTCCAGGAAAATGGAAATCTGTGCATTCTTGGCAAATGGTTGCAAAATCTAGGAAAAAAATAAGATTGAAATGCACATCCTGAGGTTGTGCTCAGTAATATTATGTAATTCTACTCTACTGATCAATAAATCCAGCCACAAAGGCAACGCCTCCAAAAGCGGATAAAGCCCTGCTGGACTCCTCTTTTAAAATTTATTGAGGATTATATTTTACAGATTATGACATGGTCCCATACTTTCCCCTTGACTGTGGCTACAGGATCTAGTTGGTGGCTAGAAGATGCAATTTTTGTGTTTAATGGTATTATTTAAACATCTGTCTTCTCTCACCACCTAAAATTTAGCATAAAAACAAATCTTCCCCTTTTATTATTCATTTAAATATTTAAGCAGTTTAAAAAAGTAACTGCAAATAAGCATAAGTACAAAATAATACTGTTACAACTGAACAGCTTGGGAACCATCAATAGCACAAATGCAACTGCAGTTTTTCCTGGTACACTTCCCGTTCCTTCTTGCTTATAAGCCTAATTCCAAGTGTTTCCAGAAAATATCAACTACCACAGTATATTTTTTTTTCATGACATGCAAGAATAATGACAAGCAGTAGTCAAAGAAAGACATTCCAAGTGTGAGTATTTTGGTATTAAACTTCAAGATAGAGGTGGGAAGGTCAAACAGGAATAAACATAAGTTTCATTGATTAACCTTGATAGAAAACACCATCACAGTGCCCAGTTACCCAGAAGAAATGCACATAAAATGGCTATTAATCCAACTTGCCAGTAGTATGGAAGTAATCTTATTGTTCATTTTTAATGGTATTCACAATATCAAAAGCACATGGTATTTTGATACATTTACTTATCACTTTAAAATCTGAGCATACTTCTTTTCCATTTTTGCAAATATGTTTCATTGTGATACTCTGTTATGGGAGAGTTAGAAGCTCCTACAATAAATTTGTCTAAGGCAGCAAAATCAACATTTAAGGGTCCTCTTCAATATGTTTGTTACTCAGGCACAAAATATAGGGAAGAGATGAGAGGTAACAGCACAACACTGTCCCCATCCTCATCCATATCTCTTTTTGTACTTGTTATTCTTTTGCAATACCATATCCAAAACAGTGTCTCCACTGAATTTTAATTTTACAAGGAACATTTTTCTGTGAGAGAAGACAAGAAGATTTTATTCTTCTTTATAATTTTATTCATTTTCCCTGAGATGATACACCCCATTAGAGGGCTCACCTCTTTTGATTCCGCTGTATGAACTGATCCTGTTATCCACCAGTAACACCAGGCCACAGAGGGAAGTTGAGTAGAGGGACATTGCAGTCTGGAGCCTGTGGAGCTTAACCCCACTGCGGTGACTGCGCTTGTGTTTGCAGAAATCCAACACATCAGCTCTCAGCAGTCTCAGGTTGTGCATGGTCTTCAGCTGAGCTCCTGCACAGAACACATGTGGAAGTCTAAACTCAGAACTGGGATTGAAATGCAAGGGAACAAAGTGCTTCCCTAAAGATCCATAAGGGAACTGTAACCAGTAACACCCAGAGAAAGTTCTTAGCCACATATTCAGTTTTACAGACACATCAGCAATTTGCAAAGTAGCAATAAAATGCAGTTTTTTCACAAAGTGAGGCTTGTTCATGCTTGATATGAGCCTTGTTGCCATTGCAGAATCACAGAATTATTAAGGTTGGAAAAGATATCCAAAGTCATCACATCCACCCTTTGATCCCCACCTTGTCACCCAGCCCAGAGTACCAAGTGCCATGTCCAGGCCTTCTCTGGACACCTCCAGGGACGGGGACTCCACCACCTCCCTGGGCAGCCCTTCCAACCCTTTCTGTGAAGGAATTCTTCCTGAGGAATATTGCAAGGCTAGGGCTGAAACACCAATGTGTGGTGGTGTATCCTTCCCCACCCTTCCCCAGAAGCACTCCACAAGCTCAGGAACTCCGGCCAGGCCTTGGCATTTGTGCAGGGCTGGGTGCTGAGGCATCCCTTGACCATGCCAGGAAGGNACAACTAACCAAAAATAGAATGACAAGTAGTCTTACTAACCAATGATTTTATGACATGAAATATTGCTAGGTGCTGCAAAAATGTACTTAAGGCTGTGAACCTGAAAGAAATAGATTTTTAATAAACGCTTGGATTGAAGCTTGCTTATAAATCATATTGATTTGTGTGTCTTGCTTCCTTCACTGACGGAAAATGGCGCCTTTCTCTTAAATGAGGTTACTCTTAAGTGAGGTGACTCTTAAGTGAGGTTTCTCTTTAATGAGGTTTCTCTTAAATGAGGTTCCCCGCAACATTGGAGACGGTGTGGATTTTACAATAAGTGACATTCCGCGACAGGGCTGCACGGCTGAATGGGGAGCTGCGTGGAGGGGAAGGGATCTTCAGTCAGCCCCTGACAGCCTGGAAACATTCCTTACCTGACCCATGCCCCGAGGGGAATGGTACCACTGCTGCTGGAGCATTGGAAACAACTTCCAGCTGTTTTGGAAACTCCTGCAATTCAACTTGAGGATGAACATTTTCCAAATGACTCAAGCCAATCATCTTATGACCCTATGGACAGTGGTCCTAAGGGATTGTCCTTTGAGCTTTCCTGCCCCCACAGCAGGCTGCACCAGCACCTCCCTCTGACAGAGGTGCCTCTCAGAGCTTGCAAACTCCCAAGTTTGTGATGCTGGGAGGATTCTTGCTGCCCATCTCTGCCTAAATAATTTTAGATTTGATTATAATACAATTTTCCTTTGTGTGCTTTATCTATATAGTAATAGTGTGAACCTTGCCTTTGAATTTTTTCGCTCTTTTGCAAATTTGTATCAAACATGTTTTGGCTGGTGCCTTTTCTGGTGACTTTTCAAGTGACCTAAACCACTCCTTCACAACATAATGTGGTCAAAACAGTGCAATAGAATCTTCTTGTGCTAACAAAAAATACAAATTGCAAGTATCTATTCTGCTGTCAACTGATTGTGGGAATTCAATTTAGTAAACACATTTTTCTACCAAATGTAAGAAAAGTTGAAGTATCATTTTTAAGCAATACATGTTTTGCTGTTGCTGTGCTTTTTCACGTGAGTCACCCTGCCAGAGGGGATAAAAATTTGCTTCTAGAATGGTTCCCATTAAACCTATTCCAGATAGTGCTTGATACAGTTTATACCAGGCTGTTCTCTTAAATATGTAAAGAACAAACACAAAACAATTACGAACTGTGGATTATACACATTGACTGCTAAATACTGTAAATAATACATGTCTTGGATACATTTTAGCAGCTCTTTGGTTTGCTTCACTTACCTAAGTGAATAGTAAAGCTTTCTTCTAACAGCCTTTGCTCTTCATAAATTCTCCCATTTCCTTCCACAGATTCCCTCAGCTGGCTGGGCTGAATTTTTATTTCATCACTAAAATAATGAGAAAAGTACTGAGAAATGGATCCTAATTTTTGTTCAGGACCAACAACTTTGGGGAAGTTATCCAGAGTCTTCTCAGCTGGTCTGTGGAAACCAGGGGACCAAACCTCTGAGCGTGAGCTCCACTCCCGTGAGGTTTCACCTTTACCTTCCTGGCAGCAGCAACAGCAGACTCCACTGTTCGATTTACATTGCTTGGCTCTTTTGTAAAGCATTCCAAGATTGAGAAATAAAAATAAGTCACAATACCTAGCTATAAAATAGTAAGAATGTAGGAATAAAAGGGAAAACAAAAAGAATTCTTCTCAGCCAGTTTATAGCAGCCAAAACCTTATTTATGAAGTTACTAGATAAAGCATCTCTTTTCTTCTTCCCACACAAAACGGGAGGTTAAAAACCACCTATCAAATGTTCCACAGTGTTCAAACTATCAGGAAACATTTCAGGTATCAATTTTAATATTTACCCTAAATTCAGTTGTCTGGTAGTGATGCAACAAACACTGTTTCTAACATACGAAAGAACATCAACGTCTCTCCAATTTGTTTCTGCATTGGTGAGAAATTTCTCTCTGTTTTCAAAGTGCCTCACCTCCAAAAATCTTTTATAAACTTGCAAGCAATTCTACTGATTGCAAATGCCTAGTAACAATGTACTAGTGATAAAGAAAAAGGATCCCATCCAATTTACAAATTCTAATTTCCCTGCCATTTCTTCAAACAGAAAGCTTTTCCTTCAACTCTTTCCACAACTGTTCACACTAAAAAAATCCATTTTTTTAGCTGTCCAGTAATACACACAAAGAAAAAAAATTGTTACCATTTATTAAGGTATCATTATTCTGCAGAACATCCTTAGGTGGTAACAGAAAGCCCTGTGAAACAGTGTTTAAAACAGACATAGGAAATAAAGGCAAAATAGGAGGAAATTCCCCTCATCTCAAGGTGTGGTTTAGTGCATTACAACTCCTTCTGGTACAGAGAGACTGTAACATCACACAATGCAGAAACTCCTAAAATTATACATATTTAATTATGCTGGTCTATTTGCTTTTGATTTCCTTTGATTTTTCTATTTAAATTATTGTATAGATATTATCATAATCCTAATTAACAGGACTAAAATATCCTATTTAAAAGATTAGGTAAATGCAAATCCTTTGAACTATTACAGCTCTAATTAAGCACCACAGAAGAATTAAATACCTGACTGAGCTGTTGTTTGGATTCTTTAGGTCCTGATGAAGCTTTATCACCCACTCCTGATATTCCTGCTTCTGGATAGCAGTAGTCTGTTTTAGTTCATTGGTCCATTTGTTCTCCAAATCCTGACAGGAGAACAGTGATAATTTGAGTGATTTGGATGTTCTTTCTAAGGTGATTATGTACATGACATATTCTAGTTACCTGCTGAGACTCAAAATGCTGAGCTGCTAAGGAATTCACATCCTGGTCAGTCAGTGATTTCCCAAGCTCCTGCATCACTTTATCCATTTCAGCTCCTTGCCTGCGAGAGAAGCAAATGCAGATTTCAACAGACTGGCAGCAGAACAACCTTTGTTGTGATACAACAACAAACTTGGTTGTTTGTTACTGATTACAGATTTAACAATTAATATCCACAAATCAAACTGGACTTAAGGGTCAGGGATTCAAGTCAGCTCTTGTGTAAACAGAACATCACTTACCCTCATTTGGGACAGTCTCAGCTGCCACCAACATAGGGACGTGATAAATTCCAACAGAGATATGACAAATTCCATCAAAGTCAATACACAGCTACATCACACCTGAGCTCTACAACAAAACTGCTCTTTCTTCTGTATGCACACTTGAAAACAGTCAATGAGCAGCAAAAAGCTTTGCTAACACCTTACTGGCAACATTCACCCCCAACTCAGAAATCTGTACAAGTCAGTCTAGAAGAAACGATAGTATGAACTGATATGCACTGTGTAATGTGAGCTTAAACACACACAGCTCAAGAGGAATCTTGTCACCCAGAATGCTAAACCAGACTGACTGAAATTACTCTGACACAAAAAAGAAAAATCCACATTCAATGTGTTCCCTCTTGTGGACAAAGGAGTCACCTGCAGCCATCCAAGCTTATAGGGGTAAGCTTAAACCAAACTCGGGATTCAAACTCAACATTTTCTGGAAATCAAAACTTATACTCTCCTCAGTCACTGAAAATAATAAAAAGCCATCAAGGTAATGTAAGATAGCTGAAAGTAATTTTATCAAGAATTATGGACTGGTTTGGGCTGGAAAGGACACGAATGCTCATCTCATTCCAACCCCCTGCCATGGCAGGGACACCTTCCACCAGACCAGATTGCTCCAAGCCCCATCCAACCTGGCCTTGAACTTCCAGGGATCCAGGAGCAGCCACAGCTTCTCTGGGCAGCTGTAACAGGGCATCATCACCTCCTGAGTAAAGATTTTTTTTCCTAATATCCAATCTGAATTTCCACTCTTTCAGTTGGAAGCCATTCCCCCTTGTCCTATCTCTACATACTCTTGTGCCAGTCAAGCATTGTATGACATTGGATTTACACAGACAAATACAAGTTACACATGTTATCTTATGAGTTTACACACCCAAGGGCACGTACCCCTATTTAAGAAAAGAGAGGAACACACTAAAAAAAAAATAATTAAAAAAAATACCTTTCCCGTAGTTTTTTCAGTTCCACATCCCTTTCACTTATTAATTCTGAGATGCTAACAAAATAATTGTGTTCCAGGTTTAACAGCGTTTCAGAAGCTGGAGAATGGATCAGATCATGATAAACATCTGCAAAATCTTCATCCCAGCTGGTTTCTTCAGGTTTGGCATGTTCTAACATTGTCTAAAGAAAATGTAAGAGATTTTAAAGTATAGGGATCCTTTTAGGACATAAAAGGATCCCTTATAAAGGTGGGGTAAAACCATGAAGGCACACACACAGCCTTCACCATACATAAATTATCTTCCTAATTTAAGCATTCTGTATTTTATTTTAGCTTTCAATTTTCTTCCTTCCCATTCTTTCTATTTCAAAGCAACTGAAGTCAGAATCGTTGAGGTTTGGACTACAGTGAGGAATTACCAATTTTCACATAACACCAATTTGGAAAGAGCAGCCATATCCACAATAATATTTGTACCTAATTAATTATAGATAAGGCCCAAACCACCAGCTGTGAAAACAAAAATGCTTTGCAAGTAAGGATGACTAACCTCTGATGTCACTAAGAATTTGATCAACAACACTGATTTAAGAAAAGCTAGTTTTATTGAACAAAGAATGGCCCAAAGACATCAGTTTTGAAAGCTCTTTATGGAATTTTTCTATATTCCATGAGAAGCAAATTCAATTCCTGTAAACACTTCCCCAAATATTGCAGGTTTGTCATTCTTTTTTTGTCTTCACCAGGACTCCTCCAGCTCTCTTGCATTCCACTAGTTTAAAGATCCCATGCAAAAGTGGAAACATTAAAAGCCTCATCTTCCTAAATAATGTGAAATAGTCACACGGACTCAAAAAATTAACTGAAAAGTCTCTCTCGACTGTACACTTTCTCCTTCTAGCCTTAATTGCTGTGACGGAGATTTAGGACAGGAGTATCACTTTATTACTTCTTGCTTTAATTCTAAGGCACTATAAGCCTTATGTCTGTTTTTTGTTTGAGTATCAGCTGTTAAATGAACAAACCATTTGCCTCTCCACTTTGTATGTTGTGACTCTACTATATTCAAGAAAAACCTGATGAAGAACTTGTAGGATGAAGACTTAATGCTCCTTTCAGATAAAAAAACCACCTGTAATAATTGATTAGTAGAAGTGAATTTCAGTTTAATTTTTCATCTTCACAACTGTGATTGTGCACATACACCTACCCTCACAAAACAAGCCCTGAATATTCTTTCCAGCCTTAATCTTACCTCTTTATAAGCTTTCACCCAAGTATCTGCCAGCTGGTTGATGTCTACTTTTCCTGATTTCACTGCTTCCAGAGCCACTTCAGCTTCTCTGTCACAATCTTTTATAGTTTCCTCTTCTATGAACTTGCTAAGAGATTGCTTCAGGTCTATTACAACAAGAAGAAAATGGTGTATCAATGGAACACATCAGTAATCTTCCAGGAAACCTATAAATACAGTTTTTCACCTGAAAATCTTTTCCTTGCTAGCACTTGCTAGCACTGACAGCAATTTTCTCTGATGTTCTGCTGTTTAAAAATCATTTTTTTAAACATTGTTCTAGTAAAACACCCTTCTTTTGGTTTCTTAAAGCAAACTGTAAGACACCTGTGGACAAGGATACATGAGATTAACTTGGGAAATTGATTCATACCATTTTCTATAAAGCATGGGAGGTTGTGCAGAACCATCAGACGTCCATGCAAATGACTGATATTCTCTTGCACAGGGAATTTGAGAGGCACAGTAAGCACCAAATGTTCATTTCCAGCACTGAATTTGTACACATAGTCTCTCTCCCTAATGAAAGTCTTTCCTTTATTAGGCTTCATCCTCTTGAGATGGTTTCCTGCAATAGAAATGAATAACAAGAACTACATTCTTGTAAAATCAGAAGTAAAAAATGCTAATGAAAAACATGGCTTTGTTAATAATTAACAGCCAAGAACACTTAACCCCCCAAATTGTAATAGATATTCAATTCTGACTTCTAAACACACACGGATGGAACTGAAGCATAAACAACAGTTTCCAAACTACAAAGTGCTTCTAAAATCTATTTGAGTGTGTCAATATGTGAATTTTGGTAATTACTCTTAAAAATTAGGAATCTCCTGACTTAAAAGCAGAACCAGGGCAGTTGGGAACTGTTGGAGGTTGAGGGGTG
>VZTX01001448.1:0-10223 GCA_013400915.1 Pardalotus punctatus | reverse complement strand
CTCTGATCCCACGGGCTGTGTTCTCCCCAGCTCTGATCCCATGGGGTCCGATCCCACCATTGCCGGTCCCCTTGANCCATGGGCTCCAATCCCACCATCTCCAGTCCCCCCAGCTCTGATCCCATGGGCTGTGCTCCCCCCAGCTCTGATCCCATGGGCTGTGCTCCCCCCAGCTCTGATCCCATGGGCTGTGTTCCCCCCAGCTCTGATCCCCCCAGCTCTGATCCCCCAGCTCTGATCCCATGGTCCCCAGCCCTTGGGAGGCATTTTGCTGGGGGTTGGAATAAAATGACCTTTAAGCCCTTCCCACCCCACCCCAGTCCATGGTTTCTCTTTTTGCCAGGCCAGCAAAGCCTCCCCGACGCTGTGGTTGCACAGTTCACACTCCCTGGCCAGAACAGTCATCCCAGGACTTCTGATCCTTCCCTGACTCCTGTGCAGCAGCCGGGAGTGTTTTGGGTTCAGCCCTAGCCTGTTCTTTGGGCCAGGGGAGCTCTGCTGCCTGCACAGCAAATCCCGGCAGGAGAAGCTGTTTGCCAGGCTGGAATGGGGGGAATGGCCTTTAACTGAAGGGGGCCAGGGTTAGATGGGATATTGGGAATAAATTCTTCCCCAAGAGGGTGGTGAGGGGCTGGAATTTATTTCCCAGAGCAGCTGTGGCTGCCCCTGGATCCCTGGAAGTGTCCAAGGCCAGGCAGGACAGGGCTTGGAGCAGCCTGGGACAGTGGGAGGTGTCCCTGCCCATGGCAGGGGGGGGAATGAGATTATCCTTAAATTCCCTCGCACCCCAAAGCAGTCTGGGATTGGCGATGCACTCAGTGCTGTTTGTCCCAGGGACACAGGGACAGCCGAGGTGCAGCTCTTCAGGGCAGTTCCAGGGGTTCTGGAGCCTGGGCCAGGCAGCAAATCCCTGTGGAAGAGCTGGAACGCAGCCGAGGCCCCGGGTGTCCCTGGGCTGGGCTCTGCTGGTCGCGTTTTCCCCCAGCATCACCCCAGCAATTGCCCTGAAGTTGCTCTGTGTTTCCACAGGAACAAACGGGAGCTGATCTGGCTCCATCAGGAGTTAACTTTGGATCCACTGCAGGTTGTGACTGTTCCAGAGCTTCCCACCTCGTGCCTCCAGCTCTGCTGCTCAGAACAGAGAATTTCCCTGGTGGGATTTATTCCACCGAATCCTTTTCCCTTTCTGGGCTGCTCTGGCCCCAGTTTTGGGGGTGGGGGTTGCTCTAGCCCCAGTTTTGGGGGTGGGGGTTGCTCTGGCCCCAGTTTCCCCCAGCTGTGTTGCTGTGGCTCGGGGTGGAACCCATCCCTGTCTGCAGCTGCGCTGCCGCTGCTGTTTCATGCTTCACTTCCAGCGCAGGGCTTGCATTTCATGCTCCGTTATTTTCCCCTCCCCGTTGTGGGGCCGTTTGTAAACCGAAGGCGAAGTGCACGATGTGTTCCTGCCGGGCGTGCGGGGAGCGCGGAGAGCGAGGAGAAACTGGGAATCTTCGCCCTCCTGGATGCGGTGGGGATGGTTCTGTGGGGCTTTTACCGCTCGAGTCCCGGCGCTTCCCGCAGTTGTGTCCCTGTCCCTGGTGCTGGATCCCTGGATATTTTAGTGGAGGGGTTTTCCCCCCGGGAGAGGATGATGGTTTTGTGGGGCTTTTACCGCTCAATCCTGGCTCTTCCCGCAGTTGTGTCCCTGTCCCTGGTGCTGGATCCCTGGATATTTTAGTGGAGGGGTTTTTCCCCCCGGGAGAGGATTCTGCCCATCTGCTGCTGGGATCAGGGGAGGGAAGGAAGAATCTTGGCTGTGCTGGAGTTGGAGGTGCCTGTCCTGGCTGGTGCCAGCCCTGATGGTGGCCCTGCAGGCGTTGTAGGGGAATGGGTGGAATCCTGGAATGGTTTGGGTGGGAAGGACCTTAAAGCTCATCCAATTCCATGGGCAGGGAACCCTTCCACCACCCCAGGGTGCTCCAAGCCCCATCCAGCCTGGCCTTGGACACTTCAGGGATGGGACACCCACAGCTTCTCTGGGAATTCCATCCCAGCCCCTCCCCACCCTCCCAGGGAAGAATTCCTTCCCCATATCCAATCTAAACCTACTCTCAGTTGGAAATTCTGCCTGGTTTTTCGAGTAAATGTTGGCATTTTTCTCTCAGTAGCAGCTGCTGAGGCCCCACGCACCTTTCCAGCTGACTCTAAGTAGGATCCTGCAATGATCATCAATATTTAACTAATAAAAAAGGGACTTTCATGTTCGGGAAGTGTTTTAAACCAGCCAGGTTCTAATGTGTGAACTGTTTTCACTTTTCACACATTCTGGGCAGTGTTTCCCATTCATTATGGATTTAAGGACTGGTGTTCCAGCCTCTATTCCCCCCCTTCCTCAAGATCTGTTACAAAGAGCTGGATCTCAAACACTTCCTAAAGTTTAACTCAAGTGGTGCCTCCATTGTGAAAGGAAAATGTCTCTTTGGAGAGGGAGGGGATTCAGTTGTGTGCAGATGAAGAGTTTGTTGGTTCAGGATTTTCCCCTCCATGGTTTGTTAGCTGAAATCAAACCATTCACGGTGAAAGAAGTAAAAAGGGGGAAGAAATAAATAAATTCCAAGAGATACTTTATCCAAAATACAGCTCATGGAGCCTGATGCTCTTGGACAAAGCCAGGAGGGTAACAGGGAGAAAAAAGGGTTATTTGAGTTCCTTCTGCATGGATTCATTGTTCATATCAGCAATGTTCTCCAGGGAATGGATGGTCCTTGTGAGCACACAATTACAGAGGGAATGGGCTCTAAAAGGGGGAGGATTGCATCCGTAACTCCGTGTGTGGATGGGATCGGCCCTCGGCAAGGAAAAGCTGCCCAGAGCTGGGCGGTGAGAGCTGGGGCAGCGCTGTCCCAAAGATCCTGGGGGGTTTCCAGTGAAACCAGTCGGTTCCCAGGCTGGAAATGCTGCAGGAAGAGCTGATGGAGCTGGGCTGGGTCAGGGTAACTCAGCTTTACCCTCACTTCGTGTGGGGCTGCCAAATCCCAGCCTGTGCGGTGGGAGCTGGGGCAGTGCTGTCCCTAGGATCCAAATTCTTGAGGGGGTTTTCCAGTGAAACCACCTGATTTGCAGGCTGGAAATGCTGCAGGAGGAGCTGATGGAGCTGGGCTGGGTCAGGGTAACTCAGCTTTACCCTCACTTTGTGTGGGGCTGCCAAATCCCAGCCTATGCACGGGAGCTGGGATGAGGTAGTGCTGTCCCAAAGATCCTGGGGGGTTTCTGGTGAAACCAGTCAGTTCCCAGGCCGGAAATGCTGCAGGAGGAGCTGATGGAGATGGTCTGGGTCAGGGTAACTCAGCTTTGTGCTCCTGAGTCTGAATCTTCCTTTGAGAGCATCCCAAGGATGAGCTCCCCGAAGACAACGCGGATTCCTTGGGCAGGATGGACTTGTCCTGACAAAAAGCCATTTCCCAGGCAGGCAGGCAGGGCTGGGCTTTACCCTGGAGCTGTGCCTGCAGAGGCAGAATAATTCCTGCTCATTAAAACCAAGCATTCGATGGCAAAGCTGCCTCTCCCCTCAGCTGGGCTGCCCAGTGCAGACATGAAGCATTAACTGGAGGAAAACCCAAGTGCACAGGAGTTTGCTCTCCCTGCCAGATCCAGACAATTAAGGATGCTCCTATCTTGGCATCTGCACTATTATCTCCTCGTGTTCCTGTGTTTGGTGTTATCTCCTCGTGTTTCTGCTGGCTGGAGCCTTATTTATGGAGAAAATAATTTTGTCTGTATTGAATTTCGCTGCCTTTGGCTGGCCCTGTCGGAGGGGTCTGGGAGAAGGAGAAGCCTTTGAAGGGAGCAGGGAGGGTTTCATGAATGTTTAGGGAGGTGCAGAGTCCCACAAGAGCTGATTTACATTAGAACACTCCCATTTTACATGTTAACACTCCCATTTTTTTCGCCTGTTCTCCTCCCGGCTTGGTCCAGCAGCATCAGGCTGCACGAGTTGTATTTCGGAAAAAATATCTCTTGCAATTGATACCTTTCCTCCCCCCTTTTTACAAGATGTTTCTTTCTGGGTGAATGGTTCGACTCCAGCTTACAAAATAACAGAGGGGAAAATACTAAAGTCAATAAACTCTTCATTTGCACACAATTTAATCCCCAGCTGATAAGTGGCATCTTCAGAGAGCGAGACAAGGAATGGCAGCAGCAAGGCGTCATTTAAAAAATAAAAGCTCCCCAAAAAACGGGCTGCTATTGACAGGGCTCAGTGCAGTGGTTAATAGTCATTCATGAAATCACACAATAAAATCCAAGTGCACTGTCAGCTCTGTCACTGTGACATTGAGCTGTACAGGTAATGTACAGCAGCTTCACGTTACACCCCGTGACTTCATATTTCAGCTAAAATTAGGCTTTGTTTTCTCCTTTTAAACAGGAGATAAAATGCAGGCTGGAGCAAGGGAGAGAGAGGAGCAGGATTTCTTGAGGTGGAAAAATGAAATTAAGCCTCTTTAACGATTCTGTTGCTCCAGCAGAAGGTTCTAGCCCAGTTTTGTGGTGTCTTTGGACTGGTCTAAGCTGTGTCTCTGTCAGTTTTTTCAGTAAATGCCACCAAAGTTGCCTTGAACTTGGGGTTCAGGTGTGCCCTCACTGTAGGAGAAACTGTGGGTTTGTAGCTCCTGTTTGCCCCAGTTTTTGTGGGATTATGTAAATGTCACCCCTGAGTTGAAGGGGCTTTGGTGGCTCCCCACGGATCCAGTGCCATCCCTCGGAACGCTCATCCCTGACCCCTGGAATGTTCATTTAATAAATGGGTGCTGGCACAGGGAGCTGAGGAGTTGCAGCTGCAAGAGCTGAGTAAGTGCTGAGGATGCTGAGGAGAAAATGGCTCTGTCAGGTTTTGCTGCGCTCACTTATCCCAGGGTTTGGGCAAACAGCTCTGTCAGGAAGTTGGGATCGTGGAAAATCTCGGCTTGGAAGGGATCCAGATGGATCATCAAAGCCCAGCTTCGCACTTGGACCAAAATTGAACTGAATTAGAGCAGGAATCCTGATCCCAAAGCCTCCTTGCTCCATGGGCTGGATGATTTCACTCCGTGGTGCTCCTGGAATCCTCAGTCCACTCTGATTTCTAAAGGGTATCACAGTTTGTTCTTGCCATAATGTGTTTATTTTCTCTTCCTTCCAACAGATGTTAAGCAATTAGAGAACATGGCAGAGCAACATATTTATACAAATGAAAGGAAGCGAGGAATAAATGCTGGGAATGTTGTGCTTCCTAATCAGATTAATTCAGGAGTGCACAAATGGGGAAGGAGAGCCCCAGCAGCACGTGGGCATTTGTCAGGGACTCGTAACATGCAAGATAGCTCATTAACAGGGGGAATTAATTACAGACACACCCCATGGCTCCAATTCGGGGTCCATTGGAGAAGAAAGAATGGATGACAAATTGGACAGAATGTTTAGAATCAAGTGGGAAGAGGGATGGAGCCGTTTCCAGGCTTTTTTAGGGAATTCTTGGCAGGTGTGGATCCTGTGCTGGGCAGGGATGAGTCCTTCAGCTCCTGCCTGAGGTGTGATACACCCTGCCTGGGAAAAAACTGGGAAAATGGCAGGAAACCTCCCTATCCCTGAGCTGTACCGGTGCCTGAAGATGCGCAGAGAGCTGCAGTGGCCAGGATTAAAAGTACTCCTGCCCCTCTTTTTTGGAATCCCTGTCAAATCCTTCAGAACCTCTGGCAACCAGCTCAGAGCAGTTTCTCATGGATGCAAGAAGCTGCTCACAAAATCTTGTGTTCTGAGCCAGGAGGTTGGAATTGGAGCTGGAGTGAGCTTTTAGCTAATGTTCATCTGCTTCAGCGTGAACAAACGAACTGGAGAAAATAAGAATTTGCTCTGATAGCACCAAATTCTGCGTGAAAATGGGGTAGGAATTAGAACTCCAGGAGCAATGTTGGGTGGGCAAACCACTGAACTCCTCGTGCCCAGCTGATTTGTCTGTAAGAAAATTATAATGTTTAAATTGAGAAAAACAAAACGACCATGACAACCAAACCAACCAAGCCAGGGCAGTGTATTGCAGTTTTTGGTAAATTTGTGGGAGAATGTCTGGTTTTAGGGACTGTTCTATGAACAGGAAATCACGCTGTAAGAAAATTATAATGTTTAAATTGAGAAAAACAAAACGACCATGACAACCAAACCAACCAAGCCAGGGCAGTGTATTGCAGTTTTTGGTAAATTTGTGGGAGAATGTCTGGTTTTAGGGACTGTTCTATGAACAGGAAATCACGCTGTAAGAAAATTATAATGTTTAAATTGAGAAAAACAAAACGACCATGACAACCAAACCAACCAAGCCAGGGCAGTGTATTGCAGTTTTTGGTAAATTTGTGGGAGAATGTCTGGTTTTAGGGACTGTTCTATGAACAGGAAATCACGCTGTAAGAAAATTATAATGTTTAAATTGAGAAAAACAAAACGACCATGACAACCAAACCAACCAAGCCAGGGCAGTGTATTGCAGTTTTTGGTAAACATTTTTGTGGGAGAATGTCTGGTTTTAGGGACTGTTCTATGAACAGGAAATCACGCTGTAAGAAAATTATAATCTTGTTTAAATTGAGAAAAACAAAACGACCATGACAACCAAGCCAGGGCAGTGTATTGCGGTTTTTGGTAAATTTGTGGGAGAATGTCTGGTTTTGGGGACTGTTCTATGAACAGGAACCACGGGGGAAATGCACAAACAAGGCAGGAGTTGGATTTAACGATCCCTGTGCGGGGACAAGATTTGCTGGCAGTGAACATTTGCAAAGGGATGCTCCGATCTCCTTTTTGCTCAGCCGTGCCACAGAATGTGCACGAAAGCATCCAGGGAGCCTTTGCCCAGGGCGGGATCAGCCCTACCTCTGCCAGCCGTGTGGCAGCTGGGCAGATGTTCCTGCATCTGCCCCGGGGTGGGGAATGGACTGGGCGACCTTTGGAGCTTCCTTGGAGCTCTGTGCGTGTCTGAGTGCTCCGAAATCCAGACAGGGGGGCCAGGAGAGCACGGGGGGAAGGGTTGGGATGGATGGGGAAAATTCCAGCTCGGCTGGATGCTTCCCCATCCCAGGAAATACCGCCTGCCCTCGGGGAGTGCGTGCTCATGGAGACATCTCTGCCCAGCCCTGCCTGTGCAGAACCATCTGGGGAAGATGAGCAGGGCCAAGGTTCAGAAAAGGAGATAAAATGCCCAAAGCAGCCCTGGGATGTGTTCTGAGCGTGCCGCTCCCACCCCTGGTGCTGTCAGATGGATTTCCCCGTTCAGCAGCACTGACACCCCCCTGCAAGTGCAGCTGGATTGATAAATCTGCTGCCTTGAGGGGTTTGCCTAAAACAGAGGCTGGACAAAGTTCAGAGAATAAAAAGCAGCTGGATTTATTGAAGGCCTTCAGGTGCGTTTAGGGCAGACAAAGCCTATTTGAGAGGCTACACCCAAAATGGACGTGGAGTCACGAGTTTTTCATATTTCATAAATTCTATTTATGTATCGAGCCTTAATCCTCCAACTACACCTTCAGGTAATGAAGTCAATTACTCCAAGTTTGCTCTCCCAATTCACTGTTGGTTGCATGTTTTGGGGCCCTGAAACAGCAAAGTGTCGTGGGATTTCCATCTTAGAGGAATTGTTTTGTCTAAAAATGCTGGGAGCAGCAGCTTTAGCGCCCTGTACGGAGCCCAGAGTTGAACACTGAAATTACAGATACACAAAAAACACAGAAGCTAAAATCCTGAAGGCATCGAACCCAGGCTCCATGGAGCCTGCTCCCTGCACGAGATCCTGCCTCGTACAAGGCTCTTACCCGTGTCTAACCCCCATGCAGCTGGGAGGGCAATATTGACAGCACAGCCGAGATCCTGCAGGAATTTAAGATGCAAGAGCTGGCTCCTGGCTCATCAACATCAATGAGCCATCTCAGCCGTGTGAGCCTGGCTGCTGGGAGCAGTTTGGAGTGGCAGTCCTGAAGGGTCTGGGTTCACAGTTTCGTGTTTGCATGCTATGCCAGACACAGCACATCTTGACTCATGGCTCAGCGTCCCCTGGGAGCGTTCCTGGGATTCTGCTTCCCACAGGAAAGGAACCCGGTTCATCAGCACTGTTTGGGTGCTGTCTCTGACAGGCTCCCGTCCAGATGATGTGACTCAATCTGCAGGCAGCAGGAGCTGGGATGGGTGTGCTGCTGAATCCCAGAAAAGGCTTAGAGATGGAGAGGAAGGAGGAGGAGGGGGAGAGAATAATCAAAAATGAGAGAGCGGTGGATTTGGGTGGGGCTGGGGCTGTAGGGAGGAGAATTCATGGGGTCAGGGGATGGTTTGGGCTGGCAGGGACATGGAGATCATCCAGTGCCACCCCTGCCATGGCAGGGACACCTCCCACCATCCCAGGGTGCTCCAAGCCCTGTCCAGCCTGGCCTTGGGCACTTCCAGGGATTCAGGGGCAGCCACAAATTCCCTGTGCCAGGGCCTGCCCGCCCTCCCAGGGAATGACCTCATCCAAACCTGCTCTGTCAGTTCAGAGCTGACCCTGCGGTCCCAGCAGATCTCCTGGTGCCCACCTGAGCTGGATCTTGGTGGAGAGCAGGTTTTTGGCCAGGTCCTGCCTCGTCCAGCCAGTTCGGCTGCCTGTGATCCCAGGGCAGCCCAAAATCCGCTGCTGTTGTAGCATCCTCCAGACTTGGGTACCACGGAACCTCCAGCCCCTGAGGGTGCTGCTGGAGCTGCGCCGAGCTTCCCCCTCAAACCCGGAGCTCGTGTGTTTGCTGTTCTTCCTGAACTTTTCACTCTTGTGCTTTTAAGCTCAGGGACCGTTTTTCACCACGGAGCAATCCCCCCTCCTCTGCTGTGGGCTCTGAGCTGCAGTAATTTCACATGTTAGCAAAAGAATAAACTTTTTAGCCTGGAATAATTGTATTCTCTATCAGTGACAGAATCTATTTGGGTTCCCCCCCCCCTCCTTTAAGTGGCAATTTTACATGGTAGAAAACTTCTAAATTCTCTTCTGCAAGCTAAATATAAAATATAACAGATAGGCAAAAATGGATTATTAAAGCTATCTATTTTTCTTGGCATTCTGTAATTTAATAAACTGTTTGAGTTCTACTTCTGCAGTTCATGACATCACCAGAATCAGCCCCATCCTTTGATTAATAGCTGTTCAATCAATCCCCCTCCCCACATTACCTTCAATTTAATGGGAGCCATGCTAATTCTGGAAAAGTTTGGGTTGGGGAGCTGGACTGAACAACTTTGGGAAAACTCCAGTGGTGGCAACATCAGCTGGGGGAGATTTTCAGAGCGAAGGGGGAGAAATGCTGTTCAATAAATGCCAGTGGGGGAAGGCATTTCTGTCTCCAAAATATTGTAACTCTGGGTGTCTGCACCTCCTACAAACGGCTGCTCCATCCTGCAGGTTATGCTGGCTTTGCTGGAGCAGCAAGGGCTGGATTTTTACCCAGGAGAGGGGAGACTTTCCCCAAAATTCATGAGAGTTTTGCAGATCTATCAGCAGGGCAAGGCAGCTTGGAAGAGTTTAAACTGCAGTGGTTCCCATCCCGGAGTTCCCATCCTGCCTGTGCTGCAGGGGGAGACTCAAAGCCAGCAGAACAGCGGATTTTTAACATTCCCAGCTGGTTTTGGGTTTAGGTTTGGTGGGTTGGGTTGAGGAGGATCTGCTGTGCAGCCCCCACGGGGCTTCCACATCCCTTCCCTCTGGAGATCCCAAGTGACGCTGCCCCTAAAACTTCCGTGGGAGGAGAGATCCGCTGAGGATGTGCCTGTGATGGATCTGTGAGTGCCGAGCGGGATGAAAATGAATCTGACCCTGCTGCAGCAGGGCTGCCCTGCAGGGACCGTGCCGTGCTCAGGCCCTGCCAGGAGGGCACGGTGGGCTCAGGGTGGCACCGTGCCGTGGGTGACCCCAATTCCCAACCAGCCGCCTCCGTGTCACCCGTGCTGTCCTCGCTGTAAGGGCCTTGTTAGGGGACTTCGAGGAGCTTGGAACAAATCCCTGGAGCCCCAGCAGTGCAGATGGGTTTGGATTCATCACCGGGAGAGCTGGATGTGGGAGGGGAGGTGGATTTCTGTCAGGAGCCGGCGAGGTTTGTTAGAGCCACTGAGCTCTGAATCCCAGGAAAGCTGGGCTTGGAAGGGACCTGTGGAGGTCAAGGTGAGGCCACCTGGAGCAGGGGACACTGAATGTGTCCAGG
>VZTX01001447.1:13441-36776 GCA_013400915.1 Pardalotus punctatus | reverse complement strand
ATAAATAAAATAAAATAAAATGTTGATCCTTGTTAGGCACTGAAAAATCCAGACACGAGAGCACAGTCCATGCTCCACCAGACACCACAGTGTACCCACCTCTCTTAATTTCATTTTGTAATACAGATTCTGTGACAACAAATAAGGCAGAATGGAAAGATCACCTTTCTCATATGTGGGCCTGCCAAAATCACCCTTTTGCCTGTGGCTTCCCTACTCTGAAGAAAGGAGTGAGACTGAGATGATACTCAGCATGATTTAGATTTTTTTAAGAAGCCAGCTGACTAGTCAACTGTGTGAACCCCATTAACCACTTGTAATTCACTTTAATAATTTTCCTTTTTTTCCCTTAAAAAAAAATAAATATTAGATTACTTCACAAATGCATCATAAGCATGGTCTGACAGTCTGTCTGAAGATCATATTAAATTAACCCTAAAATCATCCTGACATAAAGTAGCATGTGGATATCCTGGACCACTGTTTTATGACTTTTATGACAAATGAGGTCTCCAGGGGAGGGGGGAAACAAAAGTACTTTCTGCAGTGGAAACACATTTTTCATTGCAGTGAATACTATACATGATGTCCATTTCTTCAAGGTCTTGTGGACACATCTTATCCTCTGGTCTTTTAAGACTCACGTAGCCCTAATGATTACTAGATGATGGGATTCCAAAAATGAAAATTTTGCAGCAGAAAAAGAGTGTATGTGAGTCAGAATGTGTGGAGGTTCCCAAGAACAATACTGCATGAAATAAATGCAGTAGAAGTTATTAATATTAGCATAAGGACAACAGCCTGATATTCTATTCTACAGAAAAAAATGGCCAGGACAATGTAACTTTCTTCTAACACCCCCTCCCAAGCTCATCCTGAGCTGTCACATACCAGCAGCTGTGAACTTGAGACAGCCAGTCTCAATGCACAGACATGCAAACATAGTAGTTACGCATTAGTAAAAAGCAAATACCTGAAAAAAACTTAAACCAAACCAAACACAAATAAAAACAAATAAAAAACAAACAAACAAAAAAACCAGACAAAACCCCCCACAAAAAATACCACCAAAACCAAAAAAAAACAAACCAAACCAAACCAAAAACAAAAAACAAACAGACAAAACAAAACAAAGCAAAACAAAAACACACACAGAAAAAAAACCCAAAAATCCAAAAAGGATCCAAACAACTTCCTAAAATCAGAGCCACTGTGTGGCTGCAGCTGGGACGTCCCTCTGCAGATCATCTAATCCAAAACTCCTCTTTTAGGCAGAGTCCACGAGAGCAGGTTTCTCAGGACAGCATACTGATGGACTCACTCTGAACAGCAGCATGGCTCTCTGGTGTGACAACCACTCCTCTGCATTCTGGATAGTTTGCAGGTTGCTGATGATGCTCTCTGTCCCTCATCACAGGCATTCATGGCAATTCAGAAAATCATTAGCCCCAATATCCATCCTGGGATATTGCTGTGGTGCTGGTCTTTTAGCTGAACTTTGGGGCACTGACCATAGAATGGCTTGGGTTGGAAGGTACACTTAAAGGTCATCCAGTCCAAGCCGCCTGCAGTAGGCAAGGACACCTTCCAATAGGTTGTGTTGTCCAGAGCCCTGTCCAACTTGATATTGAATGTTTCCAGGGATAGGGCATTTACAACCTCTCTGGCCAATTTGTAACAGTATTTTACCCCCACCCCCCCTCCCCAGCATGAAAAATTTCTTTATTTCTAGTCTGAATCTATCCTTGTTTTGTTTAGAACCATTAACCCATGCCTTATCAGTATAGCCCCAAACAAAAAGTCTGTCCTCCTTGTTCTTACAAGCCTGTTTAAGTACTGAATGCCACAAAAAAGTTATGCTGGAGCCTTCTCTTCTCCAGCCTGAAGAGCCCCAAGTCTCCCAGTCTTTCTTCATAGGATGTGCTCCATCCCTCTGATCATCTTGGTGGCCACCTCTGGACTGACTCCCACAGGTCCATGTCCTTCCTTTGCTGGAACCCCAGAGCTGGATGCAGTGTTCCAGGTGGGTCTCACCAGAGCAGAGCAGAGGGGCAGAATCCCCTCCCTCCTCTGCTGCCCACACTGCTCTGGATGCAGCCCAGGACACGTTTGGCTTTCTGGGCTGGGAGTGCTCATGGCTGGGTCATGTCCACCTTTCTATCCAGCTGTACTCTCAAGTCCTTCTCCCTTACAATGCTTGAATCTTAGAAGCCAATTGCAACAAAGTTCAAAGAAAAGTTTTTTCATGTCTTTGATTTGGTTGTTTGTTTGGTGGTTTTGTTTTTTGGTGACTTTGTTTTCAATTTTCTACCCACAGGCAAATACAAGCCAATGGCTTTGTATTGCTTGTGCAAGCACCTGGCACAGTTGTGCTTATGCCGTGACTGTAAACATCTTCACCTACTACCCCAGGCTACAAATCTTCCCTCTAAAATTTCAACACATCCCTTCTGTTCTTCTGTTCACCCTGGCTGATGATACCCCCTTCCACAGTGTATTTACATGACTTCTTTCCCCATGTTCCCAAGGAAGAGATGAAAACCTTCCTGATTAGACTCCAAGCTTCACCAGCAGAGTGGGTGCTGGTGCAGACAACAGGCTATGGAAAAACCATGGAGATCTTTCTTTCCTTGTGGGCCACACTGGCCCGTGAAACACAGTTTCATTTTGGCTGGTGGTGACTACCTGTGGAGGTGGCATGCTGCTGGGGCAAGCATCTAGAGCCTCACATTCACACAGGTCGGCTCAGGGGATGTGGCACTGTAGGGTGCACTGGCTGAGGTGTCCTTCAAGTGTAAGGAAATGTCCAAGAGGTAGGTGCTGTGCAGTAAGAAGTGGAAAGGGAGCTGGATGTGGCTTTAGCAAACCAACATCGTTGCTTTTGGGGAGCTGGCTCTGAAGCTCTTTGGCTACAGATTTAAGGACACACAGAGGGCAATAAATCCAGACAGAAAGCAGGTTTAGTGACACTGTGGTTTCTTCTAACCTACAGGTATCACAGAGAAAGAACAGTTTAAAAGAACGAAGCACACATACACAAAAAGTTTTCTCCCTAGAAAGTCCAGCATTATGGAAAGGCTAAGAAAATTCACAATGGGTTTTTGTGTCTTCCAGGTTATTTTAATGGAAACTTCATTAATTCTGAATGTAATGAAGTTTTATTATTTTCTGACAATCCTGTGCAGGCCTGTCTTGAGTTGTGAAAAGTCCCTTGCTGCTCCATAGGCATACAAACTGGCATGAGCCAATTATCTTGGCTCATCAGAGATTTCAGATGATCTGGCTGAAATTCCCACCGCACCTGCACATCCAGAAAGAGCATGCAGTCACGAGGAGAGCTTGGCCAAAGTGTCCTCTGAGGCGACATCCTTCCCTGTGGCGGGATAGCCCCATTTTTCCAAAGGTTAGACTTAGCTGACACTGCTACTCTGGGCTTAAAACAGCTCCTCTTTTGGATGGCTGTGCTCTTACTGCAGTCGAACGGCACACAGTGGATACAGCAGCCTGAAGTTTAGTTAAGATATTTCAGACAGACTGGCATTACAAAAAGAAAAGTAAGCAGTGACTAATCAAAGGAATAAGAAGTGACTAATCAAACTTCTTCATGGAAAGGGTTGTCAAGCATTGGAACAGACTGCCCAGGGAAGTGGTTGAGTCACCATCCCTGGAGGTATTTAAAAGATGTCTAGATGCTTAAGGACATGGTTTAGTGGTGGACTTGGCAGTGTTTGATTCACAGTTGAACTTGATGCTCTTAATGGTCTTTTCCAAACTAAATGACTTTATGATTCTGTGACCTTGCAAGAGCCTGTCAGCTTTTCAGGCTGACTGTTGGAAAATCAAGCAATACAGCAATGAAGAGATTGTCCTTCATCAGAAAGCACCTCTTGTTCCCAAACAAACTGTGATGATGAAGTAAAGGAAAAGTTTGCTTCAAAATGGAAAAGTAATAGTGTTCAGTCAGTATTTTACTGGAAAGCATATAAAAACTGATAGAAAGAAAATAAAAGATGATGAGCCTTTCAGGTGCCAATTTTTGTATTACATCACTTACTCCTAATGCAAGCTGAGAAAATTCCTTTTTAGGATAAACTTCTTCTGAGGTAGTCCATCCCAATGAATCCTGTACTTAAAAGATAATGGTAATTTAAGTCAGAGGAACAGCTCTTAAAAAGAAAAAAATTCCATTATCATCTACTTCAAACAAAAAAAAAAAAATTCAGCTGGAAAAGAAAAAAAAAAAAAAAAGGAAGAACTGCAACCTTTGAAGTCTGTATTCACAACACAAGGCAGTTCCCTAAAATGCAAGTTTACAGCTTGAGGATCAGAAACACAAAGAAATTAGTGATAAATCCTGTTAAGCCATGAAAAGATAATTTTCAAAATCTTGAACCAAATGTCAATTTGTGTATAAAATACCAAAATATGAGTTAGTGTGCCCAAAAGAAGCACCTAAGAATTAGCACTTTGAAAAATTGCTGGTCTTGGTAAGATGGCCATGTAACTTGGCCATCTTGGTAGATGGCCATGATAAAGGACTTTGAATTAACCCAAAATTTCTAATATATAATAGAATGGTGTTAAATGTATGGTCCAAATCCAGTACTTTCAGAAAGACAGATGGCTACTGAAATGACAAGACACACTTCATGGAGACACCATTAAGATTCTCAGTTGTGAAGTTTCATGCTGATGCACTGAATGTTAATTTATTTTAAAGACTCTTGTTCAACTTGCAGAGATTGGAGATACAATTAATGCCAGAATTTTCTGAGAAAAACAGAAGACAAACAGAAGAATATTTGAAGGAGATATGGGGTATTGTATTAACCCAAACCTCTAAGGACCTATTCTTAGCTCTGCAAATAGGCACAGCTACAAATGTTTCCAAAAGGACATAATTATCCTGCAGTAGGTCTCTGGTAGCTTAACTTTTCTGAAAGTAGCTTTCTAGGAATAATAAGGGGGTATTTTATGGGCACAGTTTGGAAAGGTTTTTTGAAGTGAAATCTCACACTGTTTACCAATCAGCACACACAGCAATTTTTTCCTTTTTCATTACTTTTGTTCAGGTTCAAAATTCCAGTGCTTTCTGGGAGTAAAGATTAAAACTAACCTTTGTGCCTCTTCCTCCCACTACTGTGCCTAAAGTAGATGTATTTTTCATAAAAAGACACTACATTCAGCTTCTCTCCATTGTTGCTTCAGCTCTCAGATGCCAGTTGTTAGTCAGATTAATTCACCCTCGATGAAAAGAAAAATCATTGTCCTTTTTCCAACACTAGTCATAAAATTTTCTTTTTCAGATATTTTTAATATGCATGGGGGAAATTGCAGTTCTATGCATATAATATGCAGATGCCAAACAGGAATATACATAACTTCTGCTCCTGTGGGCCAAATGCCCCTGAATGAATGGGAGTCTTTCCACCAAACATAGCTGGAAGTGGGATGAGCTTGTAGACCATTGAACTATGTACATGGGATATGCTAAATTGTAGTACAGAAATGAACTCTGAAAAAATCACTCAGAAATTTCATATCCCTTCTGTTCTGAACTGTATTTTATATCAAACCCATTTTTTAATAAATATAAATTGTAAATGTCCATTAGGAGATTGCATTTATAGTAGCAACATTTGGTATGGAAGAACAGTTCTTTTATGACAATATCAATCTGCATAAAAACATGAGCTTTCAAATCTGGTAGAAGATGTAGATCTTCAAGAAAATATTTCTTCAGAGGAGTGTTCTATGTTCTTTTTTTCATCAGAAACATATTAAAACAAAAACCCATTGAAGGAAAACAAGAGATTACCTATTAGAATGCAGCTCCAGAGTCATTTGATTCAGCCTCTATAGAGTACTCAGGAGTAAAAATTGCTTACATTTTGCTCATGTGCACTCCCTCTTCTACATGGTATAAAGAAGACATTTCATTTCATCCCAAATAAAACAAACTCTTCCTGACTGCAGCAACTATACTTCATAATAATGTCTGGTTCTCAACAGTGTAATTTTTTCTCATAAAAAAACAGAAACAAAAAAACTGGAGAAGAATCCATCAATTCATCTAGAGGCATGAAAAATGTAAACATATCCTCAAGACAAATAAAAGTGGGACAATAAATCAGGCATTAATAATTTATTTATTTCTGAATAATTCCAATTATTTATTTTAGTCTATAGTTAAAAACTAGAGCTAGAATATTTGTCTTCTCTAGGAGAACAAAAAGTGTATTGCAGAGAGATGACAGAACAATGCATAAATCACTCATGTAAAACATTACATACAAATATTCATTGCTATTAAGGTGACATTGAAATACCTGCCCTGTCTTAGTCTAAATAATACATCAGAAACAGCATCAAACAATTATACAGAAGTCTGATTGGAATTCCATCATGAAAGACCAAATTCTTTTCTGTATCATGCAGGTGATTACTTATGACAAGCTCAAAACAAATATGAGAGGTAAATCTTAAAATGTTTTTTGCATCCTTTTTCACAGATTTAAATGGCATCACAAGGAGAAAAGGAGGGGAGAATGAGCTCTTATTCATGCGCATTGACTAGTGGATTTTGGATTGATCAACTGAGGATATTAAGAAACCAAAAAATGTATTTCAAAGCTTCTCTTTAGCAAACTCTGCACAACTCATTTGTCAAGGCATCATGCTATCACAAAAAAAGTGCAACTCTGCCCATTAAGATCACACCTTGAGCGTCTTCGTTGTCCAATCGTTTCCGAAAATATGTGCACTCTTCTCAAATGGAATAATTCAGCTTGGTCATGTTTAATAACTCCATATATTTCATTAAGCCCCTTAACATTTCCCTCTTTGACCATTCAGATAAATGGCCTTCTCCTGAGGTTCGTTTCAGGTGTCTGTCTTGTAGACAGAGCCCATTTCAGATAGATGGCCTGTGTGATACAGTCTTTTGGCCAGCAAGCTGTGCAAACAGAGATTTTTAAAATTTTAGAACTTTGATTACAGAGTTCTGTATTAATGGTATTAATTAAGACACCTAACTGGCAACTGAACTTCATTTGTTTTCAGAAAGGTACTTCCACACTTTACAAATTTCTCTATAAGATTTGAAAAAGTACTTACCAGAACAGCATTCTTTTTTCTCAGAAAAAGGACTTTTATATCATCTTTTCCTCCACACTGACACCATCAGCAGTATAATCTTTAATCCTTTCTGCAGGCACTGAGAAGGTAGGATTGTAAAATATCGCTACACTGCCGTATTTTGCAGTCTGTGCTGTAGTTAGGTAATGCAAGGACTGCAAAGGCAGAGAGGTTAGTCAGAAGCCTCTATAAAACATCAAAGAAAGAGGTGATTCAGGTAAAACCTGACTGCTACCCACAGTATCCCTGAGAAGAACTGTTCTCTTCTTTAGTATTTTTCATAGACTGTTCTTCCAAGTACTAGACTCGAGTAGCTCACATGAATTCCTAACACAGATCTGTTTACAGATCTCTTTTCTCCAGTGAGTTCTTTCATGTAAACTTCATCTTCCTGTCAATCGAGTCTTGATCAGCTTTAAGGAATATATTTAGCTCTTTCTTAAGCATCTCCTGTAAACTGCTCATTTTTTGCTAATACCATAATATTTCTTAATGCAGTGAGATCTCATCTTTTATCTGCTTACCACTCCAGCAAATGCTCCACTTTGCAGTGGACAATGCAGTTATGGAGACCCCACTCAGTGAGTTACTATTTACCTAACCAACCTGATTTCATTTTAATCATCATATTTTCTGTTCCAGGTGATTTTCATGATCTTCCAGGAGATCTTGTGAGCCACCATGAGCCCTGCTCCCCAAGGTACCTGTGTCCTCTGAGGAATCATTTCACATGCTTCTGTCAAGCCACTATGACCTCAAATTCTGATTTCTTCAACCACAGCTGTTCAAACAAACCTTCCACTTTCTCCATTACACTAAACCTTCAGAGGAACTTTACTCAAGGTTGATTATCCTCATCTTTTTCCATAATGAGGACATCAGTGTTATGCACAAGGCAAACAATGTTGTGTACTTTGACTTTATACAGCAGCAGAGAGGGCCAGCTGTATCCAGACCTGTTTTGGTACTTGTGTAACTGTCAGGTCCAGTGGAGTTCTTTGGCACTTGCAACACTGCATTTGGAGTGTTGTGTCTATTTCCGGTCTCTTCAGTACAAAAAGGACATTGACAGGCTGGAGTGAGTCCACTGGAGGCCACAAAGATGATCAGAAGCTGGAATACGTGATGTACAAAAAAGGCTCTAGAAGCAGGACCAGTTAATGTTGGAATAGAGAAGGGAAAGGAGACACATTTCTGTTCACTACCTCTGCCTGATCAAAGGTTATATAGGGGATAAAGCCAGACCCTTGCCAACCATGTACAGCAAAAGGACAATAAGCAATGGACACAAGTGAGAACATGGGAAATTTTGATCAGGTAGCAGGAAATGTTTTTTGCCATGAAAGTAGTTAAATACTCACAAAGATTGCCCAGGGATGTTGTCAGATTTTCATCCTTAGAGGAGGTCAAGATATAATTGGGCATGGCCCTGAGCAATCTGCTCCAATTAAACCTGCTGGATTTAGGCAGTTTTTGGGCAGAACAGACCACTGCTCCAAATATATCTTAAATTCAGTTTAGAGCTTATACAGTAGTGTCTCTAACAGAAGCTACAAAACAAAGCAAAACAAATCCCTCATGCCAGTTAGGACTTCATATTAGAAGCACAAGTGTTCTTTCAGACTGTTAGGGGAACTCACAATAGACTGAAGCACTGCAAATACATTTCTTGATAAAAATTTAAGGAGGTGTTACAACCCACATGCAGTTTCCAAGGCATTCCAAATGGCAAAATAAAGTATGTCCCAGAGATCATGGCACCTGTGTACAATCTAGACACTCACAAACCCTAGAGCACTGTACCAGTCCAACCACCCTGACTGTCTGCACCTGGCCCTATGCATTCCTGGGGAACTTCTCCCAAATGAAGAATAGGCTTTGTTGAAAAAGCTAGTGATGGAAAGAATTTTACCTTCAGGATGTATCAATTCACAGTCCTAGTGGAGACTTGCTGTGGTTCCAGTGAGGCAGGGAGTGGAGCAGCTCTGCATACTAAGGCAGCCCTGGCTAAATGAAGTGTTAGGGTGCCCCTGCTTTCTTTGCTGAGCATTGTCTTTGTGCAGAATTTTTTGTATGTACGCTCCAACATGACATAACCAGCATTTGAGTGTGTATGCCACTTGGCAGTGCTTTTACCATGGAGTCTTAAACTGCCAATCAGTTCTGGAGATTTTCTGCTGCCCTTGTAAAGACCCCCTTCCAGGTGACCAGCCCCACCCAATGCTCTCCTAGATGACACCACACTAACATCCCTCTTTCTATCCCACTGGATGAGAGAAGAAATAGCTCAAGAGATGATCTTCACACTGTTTTGCCTGGGCTACACCCATGAGGGCACCGCCTGGTGTGTACATGACTCAGAAGAGTGTCTCTCTCATAGAACACTTCCTAAAAATCACAATATATGTAAATAAAATCTTCATCCAACAATAATATGAATGTAGGCCTTGTTCATTAAAATGACATAACAAATACAAGTTCTTCTTCATCCTGAATTGTCATTTAAGATTTATAGGACTCTGTTTGCTTGTGTGACCTTCTTAATAAACAGGGAGGTCCTCCTCTTCCACTCATAAATTATCCATGAGATGTTTTAACTATTCAGTAATTCTAATATGTGAATGATAAAATAATAATGCTTTGAATAATAATGATAACCAAGCATGAATAATAAAAACTTTTTCTGAATACTTTGGAGAGCATTCCCCACCCTAAGTACAAATACTTTTCATACTGTGATTTTCAATAACTCAACCTATGAATAAAACAATCTTTTATTTAGGAATTCAGAGAATACAGAGATAGAAGCCAGTAATGAAGTAATGAAGGTGAAAGAGACTAAATTAATCAATCATGTCCACTTTTGCCAGATTTGCTCTAATGTATTTTGTAACTGTGGAAGGGCAATAAAGAATAAATAAAAATACAAAAATACAGAAGAACTACACCAGATACAGTTGTTATTAATACAAAGCTACTATCTATATCAATAAAAATTATACTGCTAAAGTCTTGTATTTGGGGTCTAATTCAACCTACAGTTACAGCTGTCACTTCAGTGAAGTTACAGTGATGTGTTCTGAGATAGAGATGGGCTCAAGTCTTTCAGTTGTCTTTTATTTCCACTACATGATTCAAAGATAAACAATAACTATTTGTTTCATGTTATGACTTCTATTCATGTAAGAAATAATTTGAAGCTTATTTGATTTTTGCTTTGTGATTTTGTTTCAGATATTTAGGGGTGAGGTTCAGATTCACACCTATTTCAGTATGTATAATAACATTTTAAAAATCTCTTTGAAACACCTGATATCTTTCTTTTTCCTCTTTGCAAAGCTCAGATTCAAAATTTCCTCACATATTGTTCTTAAAACATGTTCATGCTTCAAGAGAATATATCAGACAGGAAAGCTAGAAGAAAATTTACAATGTATGTTTTTATTTCCCCTCTTCTTAGAAGCTCTTCATAGACTTCTTATTTTTGCACTTGTTTCTTATGTTCTCAAATGGAATAATATATTAACGGAATTGTCATCACTGTAAAGCAAGTATACTCTGCCTGACAAAAGTTATATCATCTGTTGAGAAATTTTAGGTGCTGGGAACTTTTCTGATTTTTACATTTATGGGAAATTCTGTCCAAATAATTTCCAAAGTTTTTTCAGAACCTTTATAAGGAAGATGAATCTGGGAGAAAATAACGCTGTTAGGGCTAACTCAATAGTGGTATAACAGAACTGTCAATATGAGAAAGATGACATAATGCATGAAAGTTATTCTTTCAATACAGGGGAAAATTTATTAATGGATAGAAAATGGAAAATTTGCAGTAGGCTCAAGAAGCATTAGCTATTCTTGCAGTATTGTGTGAGGAGTCAGCAGGAAAAGCGCTTAGCTTTCTCTGGAAAGAGCTTTAGACCTTTTCCAGTGCAATGGCCTTACTCTAATCTCTGGTGATATAGTGACCCTCTGAGCAAAATCTTTGAGTGCCACTTGGCAGATAGTTCTTGCTGTTCATCCATGGAAAATCCTTGCTGAATCCTGTTTCACAGACACAGTCTTCTTTTCCTGTTCTCCTCTGAGGGTTTTTTGCTTTGGTTTTGTCTTTCCACTGTTAAGATTTTTAGCTCAGCTTTTCATCACAGATACACATGCATGACATTTCACTGTTACCTGTGCCACATGCTTCACGCTGTTCAGTATATCCACAATCGAGAGGGTGGGTCCTTCCAGGGTACCCATGATTCAGAGCAAGGGCACACTCCTCCACCCCAGGATGTGCTCTGGGATGGGAAACCAAAGGATGCTTCAATGCCGCACTGCCAAGAAAGAGCAGAGGAAGCAGTTCTCCTTGCAGGAATGGAGGAAATAACAGGTCGGAACAAGTGTTAACAAATAAACATGGGAAGAGATGCTCACAAATGCATGGACATGAGCAGTGCCTTCCAGACCCATCAGCACTTCTGTTGCCCTCCTCTGAATGCATCCATCTTAAACTGTGGGGCCCAGAACTTCACACAGCATTTGAAGTGAGGCTGCACCCACACTGGAAACACCAGTCCTGCTTCCAGCCTATATGTGCCAGGGACAAATTCAAAGTGTGACAAGTTAGTAAATGCTATTCCCTATTTCATCTATCCTACCACCTTCTATACTTTTGAGCCTTTGACTGTAACCTGTGTAAGATATGAGTAATAATCAATGGTGTGAGATTTTACAAAAATAAATACCATATTCTGCACCTGGTACAGAGTAATTCTGGGCAAAAGTATAAATTCAGAGAAGAGTGGATGGAGAGCAGCCCTGGAAAAGGAGACCTGTGGGTGCTGACTGACAGAAGGCTCAATGAGTCAGTAACAGGCCCTGGCAGGCAAGAGCAAACCATATCCTGAGGTGCTGTATCACCAGCAGGTCAGAAGAGGTGATTATCCTGCAGCATTCAGCGTGGGTGCAGCCTCACTTCGAATGCTGTGTGAAGATCTGGGCCCCACAGTTTAAGACGGATGCAAAAGTCTTTGAATGCATCCAGAGGAGGGCAACAGAAGGGGTGATAGGGCTGGAAGGCATGTCCTGCGAGGAGCAGCTAAGGACTCTGGGCTTGCCTAATTTGGAGAACAGGAGGCTGAGGGGTGATCTCATTGCTCTCTACTCTGCTTCCTGAGGATGGAAAAGGACAGGGAAATGCTGCTGTTTTCTCCTTGGTATCCAGTGATAGGTCACGTGGAAATGGTTCAAATTTGCATCATGGGAGGTTCAGACATGACATTAGGAAACATTTCTTTACCAAGACAGGGGTCAAGCACTCTTAACGGGTTTCCTGGAGAGAAGGTCAGTGTTCCATGCCTGTCAGTGTTTAAGAGGTATTTGGAAAATGTCTTTAACATGCTTTAAGTTCCAGTCAGCTCAGATTGGTCAGGCAGGGGGACTAGTTAAGCACTGTATGTCCTTCCACTGAAATATTCTATTCTATCACTGGTTAGGACTGTGCATGGTAGGGACAAGCTGCAAGGAATTGTGCAGTGAAATAATGGTGTATTTAATGTAGTCTTCTATTCCCTCCCTAGTATTACCTAGTGCTGTGTTCTGTGCCCTTGTTTGCTTATTACCGCTGTGCATTGAGCTGACATTTACATAGCCCCTCTATAACACCAGGATCTCACACCTTGTTAAAAACAGTCAGTCCAGAGCCCTTTATGTATAAAGCTAGGATTGTTCTTCCCATGTGTTTTCCTTTACACCTGCCTCCACAGAATTTCAGCTGCCTGTTTCTGCTCCATTCAGTCTCATGAGATCCTTCTTTGATCCAGTCCCAACCTTTAAAACTCTGAATGAGGTTAGCAATATCAGCAAACTTTCCTCCTCACAATCACTTCCTTTGTCCTAACAGTTATAAATATGTCCAACAGAACAAGCCCCATCTGACTCCACTGGTGACTTGATTCTAAATTGAAATCCCCAAATCTGCCATTTATTTTTCTCCTCTACTACCTGGTTTCTTACAGATCCATAGAACACATTGGGAAACATTACCACTTATGCTTTAATATTTATAACTGCCCTACAAACTTAAATATATGATTTTGCTTCTTCTTACAAATTATATTAAAGCAAAGAAAGGCCCAGATGTAGTCACTAGGAAAGAGGGTGGTTGAGTGAGTGGTAACTCAGGTTAAGAACATGGCAAATTTCACAACAACAGCTGCGGCAGTTGAAGTAAATACTGTCACTTTCTGTTGTCCTCTAGAAAACATTTACTATTACTAAAGGATTCTTAATGCCTGAGCTGGCAGAACCGCTGCAGTCACTTAAATGAACAACATGCATTTTTCTGTATAAAAATAACCTGTTTTTTTTTTTTTTCAAAATTAAATGCCAGAGTTGCATACAAATACCTAAATAAAAACCATCAGATTTCATCTCATGTGCCTTCCACTATAAAACAGAAAACTCATCTGCATAAAATTGCAGAGATCTGCACAAGAAAGTAGAGCAATCATGTAAGTACATTTTACAGTACAGTTTGACAAATGGCTCAGCCGCTGATAAGAACGGCTGTCCATGACTTAGTGACACTTCTGTCACTAATATCTTGTGTACTTGCATTCACACAGAATAACACTTGTCTGGCATGAACTTACACTATTTTCTGGGACTAAAATTTCTAGAAAATTAAAACTTGGAAGAAAAAATAGAAAAATAAAACTAAAAAAATAAGAAGGGGGGGGAGAAAAAAAAAAGAAAACGAAAATAAGGAAAAAAAAAAAAAAAAGCCAAACTCCAACCCCTGATGAAACAGGCACAGAAGAAAAAAAAAGAAAAATTCTGCATCTGAAAGCTTACATGGTACCCAGCTATGTACTTTGCTTTGCCCATTATACTGGCTAATTTAGTAAAATTTAGTATTTACACCCAAAATCTTTCCTACTGTCCTCAGACCATCACAGCTACAACAACACTAAGAAGACATAAACTGACCATCAGTATTCTTAGTCCGGTGAAGCAAAACATCACAAAGCAGACTCCTACTTTCCTCAGAAGTAGGACCTGACGAGTCTGTAGCAAGTTCAAAGAATGACAACTGTACTGCTGGAAACTGACTGAGACCTCACTGCTTTAAACTCTTTGTTAAACCAACCAAGATCAGCTTGATTGCCGTATTGGCAAATATCACCTCCAACAGGCAAAGGAAAACATCCCTCTAGGAAATCTGTGTCACAAGCCATGCTGAATTCTGGTCAGACTCACTTTAACAAGGCTTTTTGAAGCATTAGTTTATTACTCAGTCAGTATGCATCTGTACCAACCCCCCTGATTACTGGCACCAAGAATCTAGTACAACAACCAGCTCTACTAAGACAACTTCCAAAATGGAAGGAGGTGACATTTTCTTCTTATAGGACTTCACAACACAGCCTCCATTAGCAACACTACTAATCACCACTCTGCACCTGACCTCTTCCTGCTCACCCCTCCTGGACAGCCCTCATCAGCACATCATCATTCCAGATAGTCCTCTGACACCAGTGGCCTGGCTTTGCTGAACTGGGGTTGGGGTCTCAGCAGACACAACTTAATGAAGAAGAGAATTGCCAAAGATTGGCATCTCTCCTGAATTCCATGTACCACCTGAGAAACCTGTTAACAAACCTGTTTCACATGCCCTGGTCCTTCCACAGAGCATTCTGCACCTTAATCTTCTCACACTAGTAGAGACAAACTGGCACTTTCCATTGTAATTTCTTTAATTATCAAGGGAGTACTCAGTCAGTTAGACACCAGAAGGATGCCACCACACAGCAGCACCCCTTCATTCCTACACTCTGTGCTCCAGCGTGCCTGTAGCACACTGAGGGTTTTCATACCAACACATTCCACGGGCATTAAGACAGAGCGGACACCAGCATCCCACATGCACAGTGACTACAGCATGGAGTCCTGGCTTCTCATCTCCAGCTGTGTGTCTTTGCACAAAGCAGTATTTCATTCAGGGTGTCCAGACTAAGAACAGTTATTCCCAAACACTGTAATCAGCATCAAAACACAATCTTCATCTCTGCATCCCTTAACTTCACTGCAAATCTAGAGTGGTAAATTTTTTCCCACATGTCTGAAAAAAACTGAGATCTACAGGCTCAAAAACCACTGTGCAGTACAAACGAAAGTGACTGATATGACACATGCTAAAACAAACAGCACAAGGGCCTCACCTAAGAGAAATCTAATTGATTTTACAGTGACTTAGTAATTCAAAGACTGGCACAGATTTATCCTCCTCCTGTCACTTATTTCCCATGGGTCTTTGGATAAATAACCTTTCTAGCTGTCACACTGTGAAATGGATGGTATTTACAAGCCCAGGTACTCAGGTTGCTCTAGCATAGAAAGACAAGTTTCTGGTGACTGGTGTTCCATAATGATGGCAGCATTTTGAAATGGTGAAACCAAAGAGTGTGAGATTACAGTATGGATCTGGCTGAGATGGAGCTAATTTTGCCCACAGTGGCCCTCACAGAACTGTGCTTTGTACAGGTGGTTAGAAAGGTGTTGGTAACCACCACTGCTTTGTCAGCTGCTCTGAGCAGCTGTACAGCACCACCCCCAGAGGCCTGTGGGTTTGGGTGACCCAAACTGACCAAAGGGATATTCCATACCATATGGCATCTGCTCAAGCAACAAAAGCTCAGAGGAAGGATGCCAGGGGCGTTCTTTATTACATTTGTCTTCTGGAGCCACCACTATGTGTGCTGAAGCCTTACCTTCTACAAAGTGGCTGGACACCACTTGTTGATGGGACAGAGAGAACAAATCACCTATTTTCCCTTGCTTCCACATGCAGATTTTGCTTTTGTTTCATTAAATTGTGTTTTTCTTGACCCACAAGATTTTCTGTTTTCCTTTCTTCCCCCATATCTTGCTGAAGACAGGAGAGATAAAGTGGCTTGTTGGGCACCTGGTGTCCAGCCAAGGTCAGAAATTACCACAATCCACTGAGGAAGGAATCCCAGATGGTGCCAAAACAATGTTCCTTATCCCCTTCTTCTAGTAAAATAAATGGGAAAAGTGTAATCTCTCCTCACCACTACATTACAGGAAATTAGATTTGGTGGGGCGATGGGGACAAGAAACAACAGCATAAATGCAGTTGTAAGCCTGCAGAAAAGCTCTCAAAGAACAGAAAATATTGAACAATACTGGAAAGCCAGACATCTATGTGCTCCTCATTAGCTTGGAAGTTCACTCATAGTCCTCTAGAAATGTGACAAAAGTTGTTTCCTGTTTTGTAGGTCTTGCAGAAAACAGAGAATGCAAAACAGTGGCTGCAGTGGGCCACTGCTCTGCCTGTGCCTGCTTTCCTCCACCCACCAGGACCAATACATTCTTCAGGCAAATTTAGCCAAAACTTTCCCACAGGCACCATATTCCCCATGGAGCTTGGTGCTTGAATACAGAGCTCTGTCCCGAACTTCTGTTGAAATGCTGCAAATAACTGCCTGTATTCCCAACTCTGAAAATGCACTTCATACACTTAAGATTGGTCTTAAGACTGCTTCTGGTTTTATCCACATCCCTTCTTTTCACACACAGAAAGGCACACCCATGTTTCACTCATTCCTGCCAGCTGCTTTAGGACAAGGTCAGATAAATATTTCTTTCTTAGTTTTCCCCAATACAGGTGTCTGCTCATAACAATGAGTTGAAAGCTCTTTGCTGGGACCATGGGAAATTTCCAGTATGAATATTCCTGATTTGGAAATTAAGTTCATCACTAAAAAAAATAAATCAAGTGGAATATTAATTGGAAAGTTCCAGGCAGAAAAAATAGGTTGAGTTCATGATGTTATGTTTTCACAAGGGCTACACAAACATGCAGGTGAGGTTATCTATTCTCTTGCACCCACTGCCTTTGCTTAGAGGGTCAGACACTATCACAGCATGAAATTCCACCAAAAGACCCACTGTCCAAAAGCATACATCTCTTTTAAGTGTTCAGACTTCTCTGCTTGAAACATGTTTTCCCCTTGACTTCCATGACGTTGTTTCCCAAAGGGAGACAAAAACCAGTATTAACTGACCCTCCAGAGCAACACAAATGTGCAGCCAAGTGTTACTGGCTCAGGGATTGTGTTGCAAAGGCTATAAACAGTGCCCTTCCACCCAAATGGAAGTCAGCTGGTTGGCACCCCAGTCAATTCCCAAAAGCTCATGTGCCCATTCATTTCCTGCAAGAGAAACTCAGACCGAAGTTGTTGAGTAACAAAGCTGCCCTACTCACCCACTTCACGGCCTAAATGGAGAAGTTGAAGAAAAACAGACTGATGAGTGTGGATGCCAAAACACACACCAGAGAAGCAATGCCGTAAACCAAGGTGGCAGCAAAAAAACATCACAAATAGGTAAACCAGAAGGGCTGCCATTCTAATTTCTTTCAGTGACTCTGAAAGTTGTGCTTTGTAAGACCTTATGAAATCAAATCCTGCAGTCCCTGCTCAGCTTTTGTGGAAGTAAGCTTCCCATTGATGTCAAAGACCACATTACCTCATAAAGGACTGCAGGGTTACTTGCAGAGACATCACTCTTTATTCACTGTGACTGCACAATTCATGTAGAAGTAAGTGTCTTGGGCTGATGGTATGATAAACCTGTAATCCCTATCATATGTGTATATGCCCAGAAATGTGGTCCTGTAGCTTTAACTACATTTTCAGCGGCCAGGAGAAACTGCCGGGCACGGGTTGTTTTGAAACTCTCCCCCAGGCTTCTTGGCCAAGGAGCGAGGGGGAGGAAGGGACATTCCTCTCTGGCTGCTGCTGCTGCTGTGGCCGCTGCTAGATTTTTCTCCCTGGGGTTTTTTTTCGTCGTCTCCTTTTCTGGACTTTTGTTTTCCTTAACTTGCTTTCTTGCCCAAGAACTGGAGAAGCCCCCCAGAGGACAGTAGACAAGGATCCTCCAGGGAGCCACTGGAGCAACTCCACCCAGCTCCCTGGGGACCCCCAGAGAGGCGAAGCTATGCCTGAGGAAAGGGACACTAAAGTTCATCAGCTGTTTACTCAGGTGTAATAATTCCTTTTCCCCTTTCCCCTTCCCTTGTGCCTTACAGGGCACCATGCGTGTTTTGTTAAATAAATAGTTTTCTCACTTTCATCCAAGAAATTCTGTTGTGGTAGGGGGAGGGGGTGTCGGAAACTTTTGCTTTGGGGTAGGCGTTTATTCACAGTGCTTTCTGCCTAGAAAATTTGTCTCTAACCTGAGACAGTAACACATCTTCATTCTCCCCTCATGCTCTCCTATGGAAATTAAGAACAGTCTTGATTGATGTCAGCCCAACTGCAAAATCAGTCCAGAGGTCAAACTGCTGCACACTGCTACGTTACGTTATACAGACACGTACAAAAGCACACTGTTTACCCTTTGATGTAAGGAGAATACATTTAATTTCCAGTTACTGTGACAATTTCTCTTCCATATGCAATAGGGATCCCTGCAGATTTGGTAAACTATCCTAAAGTGGGCTGCAGGCTCTGCTCGCATTTCCAGTCCAGTCACCATGGGATGACTACAGTGGATCCAGGTTGCAGATTTCTGTCCTTTTCCCTCTGCCAGCTGAGGAGGCAGGCTCAGTGTGTTGTGTATATGCTCTACAGCTGCCATAGATCACAGCAAATGCTAAGAAAGAAGTACCCACAGGGCATCTGCAGGAGGTATGCCTTCTGTGCAGCATCCTTCTGCTGGTGTGAGAATGGCTGCCAGAGAAGGGAGGCAGAAAGCAAGGGGGCAAATAACCTTGGATCAGATGAAAACATCATGCTCAGAGCAAAAGAATTACTGCATGCCAGATTCAGTGAATTATTTGTCAGCAGAGTACTGCAAGAAGCCACATGGGCAAGAAATTTCATGTACTAGATCAATCATTTGATCAAATAAATACAGACCATATGAAAATGGTCTTCTGTGTCCATTTAGATATGCCAGCAGGGCTAACACAATATTCAAAAATAAACTAGAATGTATGGCAAAAGTTAAGATGGGGCTAGAGTTAGGTATAAGCAAAACCAGACCAGTTTTTCAATAATATTTGGTCAGACCTTTACATATTAATCTGCCTCTTTGCAAACAAAGGGATTTAAAATAGCCAATTAGTTGTTACTGAATAAAAGCATGAATGTCAGAATC
The DNA here is from genome assembly GCA_013400915.1 of Pardalotus punctatus. Taxonomy (NCBI): domain Eukaryota; kingdom Metazoa; phylum Chordata; class Aves; order Passeriformes; family Pardalotidae; genus Pardalotus; species Pardalotus punctatus. The sequence goes on along the minus strand of VZTX01001447.1, from coordinate 17,465 downwards.
TCGCTTGAAGTTGCCCTTGTTAGAGATAAGAAACACATTTCACATCATCATGGGTTAATATTTCAGCATTCTTGTCACAGACCATCCAGCAGCAGTTACTAAAATAAATAGGTGAGTATTGACTGGATCTTTCATTTAGATTTACCATTTACAACTTGCTCTTACTGTCAACTTTCTCTGTCTGGCTAGAATTTGCATTCATACAGCTGGAATCAGCCCTGTGGATCCAGAGTTGTCAGGTGTTACATCCTGGTTTGGCAATTGAGGTCAGTTTGCCTTCTGCACCATTACTTTATTGCACACAAACAGCACCCTGGTGGGCCATTGGGTCTGGCACTGAAATCCAAGATCCTTGCCCACTATCCTGCCGCTACATGCATTGGCACTTCTGGGGAAAGCATAATCCAGGTGAAAACGTTCTGCAGACTACTCCCTTTCTGCACTTAATATTGTTTGACTCATCTGCTCTATACCATGTTGAAGTGCAAAACCATATAGGGTGACAAGGTGTAGCTACTGCATTCAGACAACTGGACTAAAGTAAACATCACCACATGGCCTATTAGTTATTATCCAGTCATAAAAATAAATGCAAAACTCACTTCTCCTTCCCCATTTTAAAAGAGCATTTCTATAACTTCAGCAACTGTATCTTCTCCGGGAAAGACAGGGGTTGAATTTGGGCTCTGCTGGAATTAGTAAGAGGAAAGCATCCCTTCACACAGTAGCCTATTTCAGCCCTTTCCTGCAAACTCTAATCTGAAAGGTGGGTCCGCCATTTCATAACTGATCCTGGTTGCCAGCTACATTCTTGGTTATGTTGCTGATCTCATATATGTCATGCCCACTGACATCCTTTCCCTTGGCTTCAAGAGAGGTAAAACTTGGCAAGTTACAAGTGTCACTGGAGTATTTCAAAGGTTTTCCTTGTTGGTCCTCAAGGTTTATTATCTATGAAAAGCCTTTGCAAATGAATTAAAATAATTGGTCTAACTCTTTTATCTTTGCAGCAGCCTTTTATGTATGAGTAAACACAGTTGTCTTGTCTTTTATCTGACTGAGCATCTGACTGCGGAGTTCTCTTATTTCACCAACTCCTCTCATTTTCACAGCACTCCTCTGTTCTCCTCTCTGCAATGAACAGGGACCTGAGAACTGCACTGGGTTACCCCTCTGGCAGGTTTGCTTTGAGCACTCTTTGCTCTCCCTTCAGTGCAGCCCGATTTTCCCTTGACCTTCTGGGAAGTAATATTACAGTTTTGACCCTGCTTCTCTTCTGCAGATGCATCCAAAGGCACAGATCTTTACTAATGCCTATATTTCCCATTTCCTGGGCCTGATCTGGAGGATACTGCCCCTCTTTCAACACCCCATCTGTTTTTGCATAGAGTAAGGGATCATCAAATGTAGGGCAGAACAGGAAAATGTGGAAGTTCCACATTTTTCTTGTAGTGCCCAAACTGAAAAAAAAATTAACACTACCTGCAGCTGAGAGTCCAGGACAGCCGTCAAAGCGCTCTTCCATTACTGACCCTGCTGCACCATGTCCAGACCCACTCCTCTCTCTGACCAGCACCAGCTTCTGAGTTTCTTGTGCTTTATGAGACTGGAAAAGAAGACTTAGCAACAGTTTATTCTGAATATAAATGAATGGACAAGCACAGAGCCCAGGTATGTTATCTTTCCACATGTAGAAATTCAGTCTTCCAGCACCTTTGTTCACCATTAAATACTAAACTAGGTGTCCGTCACTCTGTCGCAACGTTTCTTAGCTAAACCGCCCGCTTCTCCCTACTTCATCTCCCCTCTTAATCCTTAACTCCCCTCAGAGCAGTTTTTTCCTCTTTTTGTTACACCCCTTATTTCAGGGTTACATTTCCTGTTTCAATTCTTAATCCCCTATGGATTCCTCATTGAAGACAAAATCTGAGATGGAAAAGGTCATAGTAAATCACTCAGGCAGATGCCTTTCCCTGGCCAGTGCTCAGCATTGTAGCTGTGAGCTGATGTGCTGGACACTCCCCAAACTGTGACACAAGTGATATGGTCCAGGCAAAAAGGACCAAGTAGATCACTGAAAAAAATCCTGGCAGTATTCCTGAATATTTGTTGTGGCAGCATTTTACCTGCAAGTTAAGCACATTTACCAGTCAGAGTGTGTAACTCAGTGACTGCTATGGTGGTGCATGTGTGTATGAGTAAAATGAATAAAAAAATAGGTGAGCTTCACAGGGTCACCGTGAAGTACACTCTTTTACTGAAAGGGGAATAAAACTGAAAACGTTTTTGGGAAATGCCTGCTCTGCTCAGTAGAGTTCTTTCCTGTCCCAGCTTTTGGGAAGAAACAGCTCTGGAGATGAGATGTCACCTCTCTGTACATCATCAGTACTGCAGCAGGAAGTCTCTTGCAACACAGAGAGCAAGTGTGAGGTTTTGACACTTGTGTGACTGCAAGATTTCATCTTACAGAAATAGTGACACATCTGTAGAGCTTGTCAATGCTAAATACTTACAAATGGGCAGAGTATGAGACAAACAACAGAGAAAAGGTGCTATCTCTTTTATAAACTCCATCTCCACAGTTGGAGTTCACTGGAGAGGAACAAGCTCATAGAACACGAGCTATTTAATAAACCACCACAGAGCTCTCCCCACCAGGGAAAAGAGCAAGAAAAGATACACACACAAAACAGATATTAGCCCTGTTCTATCCTCACGGCAAATATCTGATGTTGTGATAATGGGTGCATTAACAGGACAGAAACTGACATCCTGCTGTGGCAACCAACACAAGTCACAAGAACTGCACCCAAGCAAAACCATCAGCAGCCCAAAAGCCACCCTACAACCTTTCTGAGACAGAAAAAGAAAATACATAACCAGCCTCTATTTGCCCTGTGGAGCTCATATGCTTTCCTGCAGGAAAACTATGTGTGTTCTTCACCCACACACAGATGCTGCATCTCTAGCTGTCTCTGAACTGCTGGTCTGCATTAGTGAAATGGGAACAAGACACCGACTAATGGGTGACGACTATCCAAGCTCGTCGATAGTTTTGCTGGCTCAGTTATTGTGCCACCTTCCTCAGTGCTGCAAACTGCTGGTAGTTATTGTCTTTGTGTGCTGCTAATACCATGACTTTCTTCCTTCATTCCACTTCCTTCTCCCCAAAAATTACTCTGATGGACACACACCACTCCTGCACACTCTGCAGCACTGACCCAAGAGGAACGTAAATGTTTGCCAGGTGCAGAATACCAACAGAGGAAGCTGTTGACTTCTCCACAGCCTTGATGGAACTGGCAGCAAAGCACCTTCCTCTCCTAGCAGCTGAAGCTCTGGGGACTTTCCACTAGCATAAAGGTGCATATCAAATAAATTCTGGAACAGATTCCGTGCATGAAGTCTCAGGTTAGCTCCCCTATTGAACACACACCTCTCTAAAGCCAGGTGTGCTTCAGCATTTAGGGAGTCTCACCTTGAGCCCCTTCAGTGCTGCTTTCATTTACATCATTCAGGAACATGGTCTGGTTCAGGTTCTCCTCATATGAAGGGGCTCTGTTTAATCCTTTTACCTTCTGCCTATGCACACAGCATGCAAGCACATTCATACTTCATGCACCAATACCAAATGCCAACAAAGCAAATTAAAACAATAAATACGGTATGATGAAAAGGATAATTTCAATACTTCAATTAGAGTGCATGATGGGAATCTCAAGTCCTCTTTTTTGAAACCTTTTTTCCTCCCTAGTACTTTAAGTGCATAATGTCCCTAACACAGCCACGGGAGAAATTACTTGACTTTTGCAGACTGCATTGCTAATGAAAAAATTGTTTGGGTTTATTGCAACTTGATGTATATAAATATTCACAGCAGGATAAAACTCTTGGGAAAAAAGTCTCATTTTCAAAGTGTCCTGGGACACAGCAGGGAGCAACAAACAAATTAATTAATAAAAAATTTGACATTGGGAAAATATTTTTACAAGGAGGCATCTCTCACATCAATTCCACTGTAACT
>VZTX01001447.1:0-13421 GCA_013400915.1 Pardalotus punctatus | reverse complement strand
AACTAAAAAAAAAAAAAAAAAAAATTAAAAACCAAAATCCAAACCATGCAGGAATTCTGATTTTAATTCCAAAGGAGGTAAAGCACAGAAAAAAATACAAGCATGTGCAAAACTCCTTCCCGACATAGAAGGATTGTTCCTGTAATCAGANGAGCAGCTAACAAAATAGACCCAGGAACCAAAGGACAGTAAAATGGACCATGGAATGAACTGGAGAACAAAGAAGAAAAGGCAAAGATATGTCTAGTTTTAGTTCTGCATAACAGGAAAAATAAGACCAAATACACTTGCATCTTGAAGGTTTTAACAACTGAAATTTATAAGGATCCACCCTAGTATATTTCAATACACTCTAAATCTGAACTGTAGTTCCTGCATTAGATATTTTAGTATTTTTTGTAACTTTTAGAAAGTGGGAATTACACCATGCACAAAGCAAACAGCTTTGCCCCTGAGATCTGGATGCACAAGCAATATGGCTCTGTTCACAGAGCACTCTGCATGACTGCAATCCCTAAAAGCTTCCCAGGGATTTTGAAACTCTCTTACTGGAAGTAGCAAAGTGGTGGATTTGGCAAACGGAGTGTGCATGAAGTTTAGCAAGTCTAAAAATGTATGGCAATGCACTTGAACAAAAATAGCTCAAACTTTTATGTAAGCTGATGTTCTGCAAGTGAACTTTTATGTGCCATCAAGGGAAAGCCCTCTGAGTCACCACACGTAACTCAACACTGTCAGATGCCCTGAAGCAGGTGAAGCAGCTACAGTGTGCACATGTGCTACAAACCATGCCATCAAAATGATCTTAGGCCACTGCGTATTTTCTTCTTTGTGTAACAAACAGGGGTCTGGGGCCAATGTTTAGAGATGGTTGCCCACGCAGCTTTTCCCTGCGTAGACCAAACCGAACTTTTTGAGGAGAAGCAGGAGGACTACCTTTTCAGCTCTCCACGTGAAGAAGCAGCGCACTGAAAATTGCAACAAGCTGCAGGCTCAGCCATCACTCAGCTCCAAATTTTGCTGCTTTCAGGCTGCCTTCAAAAACATGGCTGGGAGTGGGGAGGGAAGGGATTGCATTTCTTTTCCCCTCTTTTCTGAAAGCCCACATATGATGGGAAAGGCATGAGGCTGTGAAAATGCATTGTACCTTCTGGGAGCCCTGATCTGACATCTAACAATTGCCCAGGTATAGACTTTTTGTTGCTCTTCAGTGCCCTGTCCCCCAAGGCTGAGTTGCATGGCAGATTAAATGTATGGGTAGGGAGAATTCACATTTCTAAAATTCACATTTTAAGTGCTGTACCAGAGGCCCGGTCTTGTGCCCTCCTTCACCATTTCCAGAGGGTACTATGGTAAGTACCTTTTGAAGGTTCCTAGGTGATGGGACATCCCAGAGACCTGAGGATGCCCATGGTCAAGAGAATTCCTCTTTCATCTACATCAGGCCCATAACAGAGTTGAGACTTTTCATTTCTTGAAATATTAAATATAACCAAAACCTCAGCACTGTGTCAGCATCTCAGAAAATCAGTCTAAAGAGACACTTCAGCAGGAACAGCTTTACCTGAATGACCTATAACAGATACTTGCCAGTCTGTTATTGGACACTTCTAATGTCATTTCTATAGGTTGTCAAGCCACATGTTCCCCAGTAAAGTATCCAGACAGATCGAGAGTTTTACCTCAAACCTGTGAGTACTAACCTTGCCAGCAGATGTGACAACAGGTTACTCATTTCTTCAATATGGTAGTTTTTGCTACTTACACTACAAATCCCATTGCCTCTTTGATCCATTTCTCCAGAGGGAAATTTCAATAGACTGGCATCAACACATCTTTTGGCGGTCACCCTACCTTTCAGACTACAAGCCATGCCAAGGACAAGCTTAGCATGGAAACTGACCCCCCTTCCCACCATTGCACTGACCTTTTCAGGCCAGGCAAAGTTGTACCAAATGCTGTGACAAAGCCGTTTCACTACCCAAACTTTCCATGAGCTGTTTATCAACAACTCTAAATTAAATATCTTTAAAGTCTATGGAAAAAAAAAAAATCTCCTAATGGCCCTCACACACATATCCACACCCACACAGAGGCTAATTCTGACTATTTGCAGTTCAGCATTTTTGATTTAAGGTTGCAGGAGGCAACACTGCTGCTAACATTGCCAAGTGAGAGGATTTTCCGGCTTTCTGTGCTGGCACTGCACTTGAAGACTGTTGGAGTGGTTTCTACCATCTCAGAGAATCCGAGAAGTCCCAAGACAGCAGAAGCACGCTGGTGGGACAGTTAAAACCCTTTGGATGTTTCTTGTATGGTTTGCCCCAAAACCATGGTAATCTTTATATGTTAATCCCCCTAGGTTTGTTGGGTTCAACATGACCCCTCGCTCCTCCCCTCCCTTCTTCCCATGGGATGGTTGTATCTCCCTGACTTCCCTTCTGCCCTATTAGCCAAAAAAGACTATATCCCTGTGCTCCCAGCCTTCCCTCTTCCTCTCTCACTCTGGACTTGTTAGAGTATAAAACCATCGGAATTCTATGTGATTGAGCCCTCTGATATTCGCTATCCTCAGGATTCATGAGGCATCTGGCTCCCGGGTGTGTGTGTTTGTGCTTTCCAGTAGCACAGGTGAGAAAAAAGGTCTCCTTGCACAGTACCAGACTGTATTGGCTGGAATGGTCCAATATCAGAGACCTGCCCAGAATATGCAGGGACATATTCCACCCCACCATTGCTCAAATGCAGCAGAAGACATCAAGGTTTCACCCAGTCATGACTTTAGAAAGAATACAGCTTCAGGAAGAATAGGCCAGTACCCAGGTTGTTTGAAAACCCCATGCTACAAAATCATTATTTAACACATTGGATTTCCTATTGAGTCTTGAGAGACAAGTGTCTGACATTTGAGTTGTCCTGAGTCAGTATTAATTGCACATAACTTCTCATCTGCATTTACTGCCAAGTTTCCACAATTAAATTATAAAAACTAAATAAAATCTCTGAGCTTCATAGCTAAATATGCATGCTAAGTTAATTAACTCTGTAACGGAAACCATAAAAAAAACCTCAGGCCTGTCTGATCCATAGGCCATTAAAATAAGTGACAGCTTGATTATAACCTGAAGCAAATTAATAGCCATGCAGTTTTTAAAAATGGGGCCGTGATGAACCATTTCATAGATGTCAAGAAACCATTTTGCATGGAGGCCAACAGAGAGACCTCTTTCTGCCAAAGTCAGCATTTCTGGCATCTACTGTGTGTGCACTTTCTGTTTTCCATGAACACGACACAGGGTAGACCTTGCAACATACACTACCAGTCCTGCTGTTTCCAGCTGTTCTTTAGGAGGCAGAATGCTAAGAAATGTGTCAGCCAGCATCTAGGGCACCAAGTGCCATCATCAAACTGGGCTGAGTTGCAAAGGAAGATGCCAATTTTACTTCATGGGAGGTGCAGGATGCTGGACACCAGTGCTGCAATACACCACAGTATGCTCCTCACACATAAACTGCATTAGCATCTTGCACTTATTGCCAAACTGCATTTGTCTTTCAATCAATCAACTGTTCTTTATAACTTCTTAATGCATGACACTTCAGAGTACTTTCCAGCAGGAACAACAAAAGCAACAAAATTAATACTAAAGGGAAAAAGCAGGGAGAGGCAGACTTCAAAAAGAATAAAAGCCAAAAATTTAGCTCAGTGGTTAAATAAGAAAGGTGAAGGCTTATTCACCATGTATGGCACTTGGGCCTTTGTCAAATACAGCATGTACTCATCTAACCAGCTTTGGCAAGGTAAGGAGCTGCAAAATAGGCACTGAGATGCTGTCATGATCAGCAGCTCCCCAGAAGCATCATGTGAAAAGCATCAATGATGCACTATGAGGATCCTGCACTCAGAATCCTACAAACTGCAAGTTAATTATGCAGACAACTGAACAACAAATTACTGGATTCAAAGGCATAGTACTGAAAGGATAAATTAAACACCTGGAATATGGATGAGTTTGTATAACCTGAACCTGCAAATGCGGATTTGTTAGTCACAAGCCAGCTTCAAAATATGGCAGGAGAAGTGATGCAAAGCTTAATGTGGTTAATTGAAGTTAATTATACCTAATTATGTATGTAACATATTGCAGAGAGTTATCTCAAAACAAGTATGTTTAATAACTACAAACAGCACACATAATAGGGAACACTATGATGAAGTTTTAAAGAAAAAACATAATAAATATGCTCGAAAGCAAAAGCAGAGAGTGCCAACTGCTGAAGAGCAGCAACAGCTCACATCTTCTGACAATATCTGTGAGGGGCTGCACTGGACTCCCTTGTGCCCCCACACTCAGTCATTTCTTTCTGGAAAAGAAACCTACCACCTTCCTCCTTCCAGCCGTATACATGGAGAGCATGTGGTCCTGAGCATCCAGCTGTGTCCACGGGCACAAACCCTCATTGCAGACGGGCTCTCTGGGATCTGCAGTCCTCACAGGTTAACAGAAAATGTCACTTCTGGATCATGTGGACAAAGAGGCCAAGAAACACTGTCCTGTCTCTGTCAGCAAGTTGCTCCTGCTCTAGGTCACCAAAGGAGGTGCAACTGATGACCTAATAGACCAAATGTCTCACAAACCCACTGCCTGATGCACTGCATCAGAAAAACTATGTATCTGAGCACAGCCACCCAGGATGGGACTGCCAGGGAAGCAGGCTCAGAGATGTTGGCATGAGCTTCAGAGAAGAGAAAAACAAACCATCAAACCCATCACCAGATGGATTGTTTTACAAAATGGTAATAGTGGGATACAGCATAGGCTTCTGATTTAGCAAGGCCATTATGAGGGGAAAGAGGAATCGGACCACATCCCCAGTAAAGAGTTGGAGGTAGTTGAGTCCTTGAAGGATTTTCATCCCACCTGCTGTGCCTTGAGACCTTGCTCAAGACAAATTATTTTAACATGTCCCCGGGAAGACGGTAATGGCTGGAAGACACTTCAGAGCCCCTTACAGAGGACTGTGGCAATGTAGTACCAACATCTCCTGTATTTAGGTCTTCACTCACTGTGAATCCTACAGGAAATGGGTTTCATGCACCTAAAACCATTCCTTCCACAAAGCAAACTCAGAGTACATGATGGACTCATACCAATCAGTTTCACCTAGCTGTCAGCTCCTAGACTTCAGTCAGGTTTTTCCTGGCCAAAGAAAAAGAATTACCTGTACAGCACTTCAGCTTTGAAACCTGAAACTTTGTCCAAGGTTTTTGCCATCAGAGAAGACCACTGCCTAGCAAATGACAGAAAGAATATCACACTTACAACACAGACACATGCTGAAGACAGTAGGATCAAATCTGGGGAAAGAACTATAATTCTCTGACATAGCAACTGAAGAAAAAAGTTACCTTGACAACTGAGTGAGGAATTTGAAGAATCAATAGGCAGGAATGAAGGGATCCAGCAGCAGAAATTAAGTTGTAAGTGTAGTGGTAGGTTCTTCCATGCTTTTGAAAATAAAGGCAAGAAGCAAAGTCTGAAATTATGACAATGATGGGAAGACCTTAAAAATTTGTAGACATCAACAGCAGATGAGAAGATTAAACATGCCAAGCATCCTTTACAGCATTCCTGAGTACAAAAAAGAATCCCTGACAAACACATCTCAAATTCAAATAGGAATAGGCAGCCATGAAAAGAAAGGAAGGGAGAAGATGGCTGAAGATATATGGGACAACACAGATCTTTAGCTCTGGTCAATGCACAGAGCAGAAAACATCCAGTGAACACTTCCATTAGAGGTGAGGTACTGCTTGCACCCAGATAATGAAGTGGAGAATTAAGCAGAAGGAGATGTGATGGTCAGGAACAAAGGAGCAGCAAGCCTAACTAGAGAAAGAAAGGGAAAGAGAGGCGCTACGAGAGAAAAAATAGTATTGAACAGACAGAAGAATGATAACAGAGAGAACTGGAAACGAACCTCCAAACCAGGGAGGGGCAGGTTTATATAACAAAGGACTCTGAGGGAAAAAACTACCATCTGAGGAAAAGAAAATAAAGTTCTTTGAGTATCAGGATGCACAGCAGTATTTTTAACAGGAAGGGAGTTCAAAATATCAGAAAGGGAAAAAAACTGAATTACCTTGAGGTAAAAACAGAAATTTGGGGGAAAACAGTCAAATAAGAGGAAAGGTCATCAGTGCCCCCAGCTGGCAGCCCCACAGCTGTGTGGAGGACAAAGAATGAGGCACACTAAGTACAAATATAGCCTACCATGGGAAAGACCTAGGTGAAAAGCAATCCAGATTCTAGGATAATAGAGCAAGGACATCCCACTAGAGATGAGGAAGCTGTAATACTATCATTCAATGCCTTGGTAAGACCATGAAAGATAGAGCATACTGTCCTGGTTATGTGTTTAGGGATGAACTCAAACTGCAGAGTATAAAGAGTTTTTAATACAAAGGAAAAAGAAAAAAAAAGAAAAAATAAGAAGAAGAAAAGATCTGGCCTGTTTAGCAAAATGAAATTTCAGAGGGAGTATGTTTGCTGTCTATAAATACATCCAGAGAGTAAACATCAGAGAAGGAGAAAAGACATTTAAGTTAAAGGACAATGTTGGCACAGAACAAACGTGTGCAAGCTGACCATAAAATACACTTAGCACTGAGACAGGCAGTTTCTAATCACCAGAGCTGTCAGACTCAGAACAGTCTTCCAACAGGCAGGTAAAGAATTCTAGAGAAAAGTGAGCTGTTCATGAGTGCCATGATAGAGGCATGATGTGTGCAAGACCAGCAGCCTTACAGGTTGTTATGAAATCCCTTGTTTCAGCATTTGCTAACAATTTCCACCCCTTTTTAACCTTAAAATATCTCCAATGGTGGTGCAGATGTCAATACAGTGAATTTATGTCCCCTGATAAAAGTTTACCTGTACCAGTCCTTTAAAAGCAATTTACCAATGTCCCAGGGAATCAAGAAAATTCCAGTGCTACTCTGTCTCCTTGGAGAGTCAACTCCCCCCAGCAGCTGCTCCTATGGGCAAAAAGGCCAGTGCTCCTGCTGCCACATTTTCTGCTGCCCCGTCACTGATACCAGCTTCACTGCCCGCTACTCACTCACCTACACCTGCAAGGGTTCTAAGATGGCATGGAGAAGGATGGACCGTGATGGGCATCACTTGCAATTACAAGCTAGGGAAAGAGCAGGCAAGCAGCTGAGCTAGGGATTGAGACCTCTGAGAGAGACAAGGTGTGGCAGGTGGCTAGGACAGCAGTTTTGTTACCAAGCCAGAGCAGAAAGCACAGCTCAACCACAAAAGCAAAAATCTTTAGGTATCATTCAGATGACAGCCACACAGAGCCCTCAAGCAGCAGGGAGATACTTCCTAGGCTATAGACCTGTGCAGATCTACATGAAGGCAGATTCACCATGCTCTTTGCATTCAAGAACCAACCAAGATTAATCCTTGTCCCAACATACATAGGAAGAAATCATGATGCAAGTGAGCTACACCTTCCTAGCATACATCTTTTGCTTACAAGGCAGCATCTGGCAGGAGAATTATTTCCCTACTATTCTGATTGAACAAGAACCTAATGTACATTTTCCCAGTATCACAACTCTGGCTGGAGTGGGGACCTCCTTTCCCCCTCCACTCCAGCCTTGAAATTTCTTTCTGTAGAAAATTCAAGGTGGTTTAGGATAAAAAACAAACACCTCAACAGGCAACGAAGTTTTGTAGGGCACTCACTAGAAGGAGATTTCTGGTCCCTCCTTCAAGAGCAAGTTATGCCCCTGATATTAAACAGTCATTGGATAAAATGCAATTTAGGCGCACAGAAATTCAGAAGTAAGGCATCTTCTTAAGAGAGTTTCCTCTAAGACAAAGTAACATCAGCAGAGAGTTCTCAAGATCCATGTGTCAAGGCCAGTACCCAAATTTTGGACCTGGGCAGGTGAGACTGACAAGACACCTTATTGAATAGGTGAACAGCATCTGATCCATCTCAGCTCACCTGGTGCACACACAATCTTTTCTCACCTCAGATCCAAACAGGATTTTTATCCCAACAGACTGGAGAGTACAGTGTCAAATTACAGGACACACAGCTAAATAACGCTTTAAACCCTGCAGTGCTGATTTTGCCTGGGATAGAGTTAATTTTCATCACAGTGTTAAGTACGGGGCTGTGTTTTGGGTTTGTGCTGCACACACAGTTGATTGTAAAGAGATGTTTTAGTTATTGCTGAGCAGGGCTCACACAGAGCCATGGCCTTTTCTGCTTTTTGCACTGCCAAGCAGGTGAGGAAGTTGGTGTGTGTGGGAGGCTAGGAGGAGACACAGCCAGGACAGGTGATCCAAACTGACCAAAGGGATATTCCAGATCATTTGACATCCTGCTCAGTATTTAAAGGGGGGGAAGAAGGAGGAAGTGGGGTGGGGGCGGGGGGATACATTTGGAGTGATGTCATTTGTCTTCCCAAATCACCATCACACACAATGCGGCCCTGCTGTCCTGGAGATGGCTGAACACCTGCCTTCCCACGGGAAGGGGTGAATTAATTCCTTGTTTTTCTTTCCTTGTGTGTGTGGTTTTTCCTTTCCCTATTAAACCACCTTCATATCAACCCATAAGTTTTCTACCTTTCACCCTTCCTGCTCTCTCCCCAGTCCTGCTGGTGGGAGCATGAGACAGCAACTGCATGGTGCTTGGTTGCTGGATGGGGTTAAGTCATGAAACCCTATAGACCTTTCAAAATTTTTGACTTATTTATTAGCACACTCAGTGTCCAGCAGAAGGCAAAGCACAGGTGTATGATTGCTGCTCAGATTCTATGCTGAAGGCCTAACCAGAAGCTAAGAGATACGTCAGTCTTAAGCCTTTGTACAGCACCAATTTCAAAGACACAGGAATATATCAAATGTGCAGATTAAACTGAAAGACTAAACTGAAACACACTTCAAAATAATCTGAGAACCTGAAGAGAATGAATTTGAGACACCTTTTGGCTGGCAAAGTGTTCAGCAATCTTTTATGATTTTATGATTTTATTTTAGCAGCTTCCTAGAACCTACACAATAAAATACGATCCAGGTCCCATCATTAGAAAGGCAGTTAGAACAGTATCAGTTTTCTGAAAATTAGTGATAATTTAACAATTTTGTGACATAAGTAAAGAAGACCTTGTTTAAGCAATTTATCAAATAGTATCAAATAGCCCCAAGCAACCCAGTCTAACCCCAGGGATGTGTCTGCTTTGAGCAGGTCTGACTAGACACCTCCTATGGTGTCTTCCAACCAAAATTGCACCATGACCTTAGAATGCAAACTTATTGCTGTTCTTACATACTTAACTTCTCAAACATTTCTTCCCTTATTCCAAAACTCTAGCACTAACAGCTGCCAGGAAAATCATACACGTTCTGCTTCTAGCATAGGGTTTGCTTTCTCTCTTTTAAACCCTTATATTTTCTTCCCAGCCTCTCTGCTTCCTATTTGAAATGTCACCCATTGAAGCAGCATCTGTAGATATTGTTTTGTCATCAGTGCCCAGCAACCAGTTAGGTCCAGACTTGTAGCCTTAGCTAGGTCCTTTTCCAGTGTGTGTTCTCCATACATTCCCTGCAGAGATGATTCTTCACAGAAAATACTGTGAAAATTAGAGAACAGCAGGCCTCAAGCACACAGAAACATGCTGGGAAAGAAGAAGAACCAGAAAGAAACACGATGGGTTTCACTTTCAGGGTTTCAAATTTCTAATCTATTCTTAGTAACTGTGTGTAGAGCAATATTTGCAAGGAGATTTTACAGTCCCTAATGTCCCCTATGGAAACATAAGGGAAAAAAACAACCAAACAAAAACAAACAAAACTAAACAATAACACAAACAAACAAAAAAACCCCAAACCAAAAAACAGGAAAAAAAGGAAGAAGTAGTAGGAAACAGAATAAGTTATGGTAGGTTACACAGCCATCATGACTGAATAGTCAAAGCTATGACAACCATTTATCAAACTGGCACAGAAATAACAACACATATATCTTACGATAAATGTGGTGTGGGAGGAGAGGCAGACAATAAAATAACGCAATGCTTTGCACATCGGTGGCATAAGCTGAAGATCTCCATCTATTTTACAAGCACGCATTTTAGCTTCAAGCCTAGAGTGCAAATAATTAATAGCTCTGTCGTCCTTTGTGCCACTGAGTCACCACAAAAAGTTAAGAGGCTGATCTGCACGTTACTGAAAACATCCAACTCTGTGCACAGTGAGCAAAGCAAGCCTGCATCCTTGGTCATGGCTGTGCCTACTCCCACCAAGGCACCCAACCCAACAAGAAGGGCACCCTCAGCTTCCCTGTGAGCCAAACAAACTTTGGACCAAAGATGTCCTACCCCTCTTTGGAGACAGGATCTGGTCATAAATGACTACCACTGTAACACACAGAAAGCCCAGTCTATGATTGTGAAGAGACTGTTGGGAAAATATGTTCCAGGTTGGTGTTTCCACAAAATCTTATATACTTGTTCCGAAGTCCACCAGTATAACCCTTAAAAACAACTGATAAATTTCGGAAAAGGAAAACATGACTAAAAAAGCTTAAAGATAAAACAGCTGCCAGAGACTCAAAACTACCTGCAACAACTACTTTAGCTGACAGATTGGTGTGGCCAAGTGGCTTGCAGTTCTCTCATCTTTTGTTGCACACAGATACTCTTTTTTTCAATCCGCAGACCCAGCTGAGGAATTAGACACACATATATCAGCAATGCACATGTGAACGGGCATCCTTACCGTACTTGAACGGGCTACTAGCTAGGACTGAGGTGATCAGCGTGACCCTTTGGGGTCCAGAGAACTCTTCAGTGACCTTTATTTACACTGGTAGGTCAGCCCCTTTTTTCACAGTAATTCCAATTCAATCATCAACACATTATTCAATATTGGAACATAGATGTTTTAAAGAGTCTTATGTCTATTATTATTAATGTAACAAAATCATTACAAAGTTTTTAGACCTGTTATTGAAGGAAGCTGACCTTCAATTTGTAGGGTATGCTAATAACCATACTCTATGTGTATGTGTACGTGTGTGTTTGTAAAGTATCCTCTTACTGAATATGTGTCACAGTGCAAAGCTGTAAATAATCCAGTGAAAAACTGGGCTAACTCAGAGTGGCAGTGAAACACAGGAAGTTTATGAATAATAAATAACGTGTGGTAAAACATGTTGGCAGTGGAACTTCTGGCTTTGTACATTATGCTTGGAAGACAAAGAGGCATTTTGGAGAGAAACAAATATGACGTGGAAAAGGTTAACAGTAGCAAACGGCTTCACAGGAGGACTAAAAAAGTACAGCAGAATTATTAATTACATTATTAACTTTATGCGTTACCCTGGCCTCTTACAATGCACAGCTTTGTGGGATGCAATCAAAGATCAGTCTCCTGTCATAAACACAGGGAAGAAAAGGTCCTTCCTTTAGAAGATGACATTCAAGATGAGGAAGACTGAACAGCTGAGACAGCTGTAGGAACACCTGAAGAACCATGAAGGAGAAGCCTTGCTGCCCACTTCTGGCAGTTGCCAAAACAGGAAAAAGGAAAGAAACATCAAGAAACCCTCTGTACAAAAAAGGAACAATTTGCTCCAAATGGAAGGTTTGCTTTTTCTACTCTAACCATTGTAAGTTAAAGGCTGACTAATAATTTGATACATAAAGGCTTCAATTTTTTCTTAGTTTTGTATTTATTTAGTGTTAAACGAATGTTCTCACTATTCACAACAAATAGTTCATTTTTTTAAGCTCTTGACAATCAAGTTATACAAATCACACATTTCCCTCACATGTAAGTGTTGTGTGTCAGGGAATAACACACTTTGCCCATTCTACATATAATTAGTTCATTATGTGTTTATTTCCCACTAACTACATCTCCTCACCCTCCACAGTGTGTGTCTACTAGGTTCCTCTGGATTAACAGCTGGATTGAGGGTTTATATGTGCTTTCTGAAGCAATATTTTGATGTTCAACAGAGATCTCAGGAGGTGTGCGCTCTATTTTATAAAATCCCGTGTGCCCTCTATGCATTCACTCTTTAAGAGTGATAGGATGAGTTCTTTTCCAGACACATGAAGATCTTCCTCAGCAGTCTAGACATTCATCACAAGCAGAGCCAAAGTCACAGATCCTATAGCAAAATCTTCACACAGCCACAGATCAGCAGACCAACATACCCAATCCTCAGAAGTAAGAGACAGCCTGGGAAGAAGAGCTGATGATGACTTTGGATGATGTACCCGGCCACCTCTTTATGGAGGGACACAAGAAGGCTGGTCAGGACTTCTGTGTTTTCTCACATACTCAGTGCTCCGTGGGCATTTTGTGAACAGGAGGGAGAGAGGAAAATCCCCTTGCCTGTGTGGTCCCAAGGGGCAGGATGACATGTCCCTTTGATACTTTTTGATACTGAGACAATGCTACTTTTGGAGGGGCAACTGCGGTCCAGACAGGACAGCCTCCACCAAGTGCCCCTGGGAGGACCACCCCATGCTGGGCCCAGAAACCTCTCTCGGGTCGGAGCAGCTGCTGCAATGGAGACCTGTGCCCGTCTACCCGAGATTACAGCAGGGTGCTGTTGCTCCTCAGAGAAGGGCAAACAGGGCCTACCCCGACGGGACAGAGGGTGCAAGGTCACATCTCTGAAGAAAGGTAAAGACCGGATAACGCCACACACACCCCTCCTGCCACCAACAGGTGCACTTGCGCTGCTGGAAGAGAAAACGATTTGGAAAACTTGCTTTCTCTCTCTCGCTTGCTCCCCTGAATGCTAATCAGCGGTGCCGGCTAAAAATACCCAGCAAGGCTGGCGTGCGCACGGCAGATAGGGGAAATGGGAGAGCTGAAGGCTACAGCTTCCCGGAAGGGAAAGGGGCTGACGAGGAAGAGCCTTCCTCAAGAACCCCTTGCCGGACATCCCCGCTCCGAGGATGAGGTTCCAATCTCTCCTTCAGAAGGTCACCCCAGGTGCTCCCCGAGGTGCCGCCGGACCACCCTCTGCCGGGGCAACTGGCGGCACCACCCCCAAACCGGCTTCCACCCCCGGCGCTTCAGGCGCTCCCGGACGGGGCGTCCCGAGGGTGCCCCCGCGGTGATCCGTCCCTCGAGCCCCACCGCCCACGGGAGAAACCCCCCGCGGCTTCACCGGCGGTGCACAAAACAAAGAGGGGTGCTGGGGACCGCCGCCTCCGCGGGCACGGAGAACCTGCGCCGGGCAGCGCGGCAAGCGGGGCTCGGTCCGTTCGCTGCATTAGAGCCGCCGACACACCGCAACGCGGTCACAGGGATGCACGGCGGCTCGCCGGCCTCCTGCGAGCGCAAGAGCTAAGAAATAAATAAATAAATAAA
>VZTX01001435.1:0-19054 GCA_013400915.1 Pardalotus punctatus | reverse complement strand
AGGCAAAAATCACTGTGGCATCAATGGGACAGACTTTGCTCCATATCCTGAGCTTCTGCCTCGCCCACCCACAGATCATGAGGAGCTCTAGAGGTGCAGCCCCTCAGACTCCCCTGCATCCATCCTTGGAGCAGAGGAGATCTGAGCCTCATCCCGTCACTCCCGTCCAGCTGTGGCACAGCTGTGAACAGCCCTTCACATCTCACTCTTCCCTGGGAAAAGGAACCTGCCAAGCTTTCCTCCTCACGCCCATTCAGACCCCATTCTCTTGGAAAGTATCTCAGCAAGGCAAATAGAGCATAAAATAAAAATAGGGATAGAGGTGAGCGTGGTTTTGATTTTTCCTGTCAGTTGAGGGGGACTGGAGCTCTGGTCAGGGCAGTGCTGTGCCCATGGCCTGCCGTGTGCCAGCCCACAGACGGCTGACATGGGTGCCAGGCAGGGGCCTGGGGACTTCTGGGGGTCAGATGGAGCATTCCAGGCAGGGAATGGACTTATCCAGACCACTGGAATAGTTCCTGGAAAGAACTCTCTGTCCTGGCCCTCTTCTGGAGTGGCAGCGCTGAGTTCAGAGCAGAGGGAAAGCCAGCTCATAATATTGCCAAGCAGGTCTAGGACACTCTTTCCTGAAAAAAAAAANAGACACCATTTTCCAAAAAAAAAAAAAAAAAAAAAAAAAAAATTTAAAAAAAAAAATCTTCTATATAAAGCTGGAAGATCAGCAGGAGCTGCTCCTGTGAGATCCTGGTGCAGTGGCCAGTGGCTCGTTCCCAGTGCAGGGGATGTGCCACCCTGAACTCCCAGCAGCAGCACTGGAACCACTCCCAACTCACTCAAACGGAGGCTAATGGGGAGACACAATTAATTACCCCTTTAATTTCGTAATTAATGCTTTCTGCTCTCCTCAGCAGTAGGTGTCTGTTGTGGAATTTCCTGCAATTTGCTTGGCCCTGAAATGAGATCAATTCCTGTGCAGCCCCAGCATGGCCAGCCCTCCAGAGGTGCTCACAGCTGGGTTGGATGCACCAGCAGCAGCTGAACGGAAATATTCAGTTCAATATTCAATATTTTAGATTGTCCAGACTACAATACCATAAACAGAATTATTTTCTGGAGCGAGGCAGCTGAAGAAAGAACAGGGTCCAAGTTCTTCCTTTATTATCAAGAGCGCAGGTTTTGCTCTGGAGCTCACAACCCAGATCCTTCTCTGCTTCTTTATTTTAGTCAAAACAGCATCAAAAAAAAAAAAAAAAACCCCAAGCAAAAAACACAACAGTGGTTTGTTTGTTTTTTTTCAATAGTGAAATGCCTTGCAAGCATTTTCTGCATTTTTTCTTTAAAAATACTATTTTTGCAATCAAACAAACAAACACCAGCATTACAGGCAGTGAAAAAACAGAACTGTACCATCACCTTCCTTTAGTCCTGACCGAGACAGAAGTACAAAAGGAACTCTAATGTTCAAATGGGCTTTAATTCAAATCCAAACTCTGCTTTACAGCAAATTTAGGCTTTTTTCAAGTGTTATAAGTTCTTTGTGAGTGAACTCTGCCTTACATGGTTGTCTAAATTTGCTCTGAGCACGAAGCTCACGCTGACTCTGAGATGAACTCAGGCAACCAAAGGAAAGCCTCAGTCAGGTCTCAGCCCAGGCTCGTGCCAGGGAAACCAAAATGCTTGGAAATGCAAACCCACAGTCACGTTTCAGTGCTAGAGGTGACACTTTTCACATCACTGTACAATAATATGAAATTCATTCAGTGTTTCATTGCATCAGTGACAAAGGAGTTGGGGAAGGTGTAAAAGTCTGAACCAAATTAGAATATTCCTTTCGCATGTCATATTTTTGATGCATCCCTTTTTTATTAGAACTGGAGATGTCAAAAACCTGTTTTTCTCTATAAGTGATTTATTTATGTGAAGAACAGGAAGGAAAGGTTGTTCAGAGGAACACATATTCCCATTCTCCTACAAATACCATTCCATGGATTGCAACCAATGGGAAATTGCCATAGAAGGTCTATTACAAAGATTATAGCAATTCTAGGTCTGGGATTTCCAAGGGGCTTGTTGCAGCTTTGACTTCTTTGAGACCTCAAAAGCATTCCAGAGTTTCCTCTGACTGGAAGTTTTCAATACCTTTCTTCCATGTCAGTTTTCTTCTGTCAAAACATGACAGTGCAGCTTTTGCCTCTGTCAGAAAAGAGACTTAATTCCCATAAATGCAGCATCTTTAATAGGTTGGCTCTTCTCTCCTCGGCTACATATTTTCAGAAACCTTATAGGAACTCAGTGTCTTAAGCCCTTCGTTGCCTTCTCTTATCCACTTGAACTTTACCAAGTGCAAAGATTCCTGAAGGCACGATGAGGAATCAGTGTCAAAACCTCCCAAGATGCACTTCCTGAGGAAGCCAAGATGAAGATAAAGAAGTTCTCAGATGTTTTCAGATGAAGCCCTGGTTGGAGAATTTGGGAGGATGCCTCTGATCTCAGCTGGGAACAGGGGATGCGGAGTTTCTCAGGCTCCTGCTCCTCTTCCCACATCGCATTGTTCCTGTGCCAAAATAAAAGAGCCAGAGATCTATTTTTAGAGTAGGTTGTTCCAGCTAAATGCATCCATCATCCTTTGAAGTTACTGTATGTGGGTGAACCTCCTCTTTTTATTCCAATCTGGGCTAAATTTTACAAATACAATTTGCAGCTCAGGCAGGGCCCAGCAAAGCTGACTCAGTTCCCAGAGGGACCCGCACAGGCTGGGTCCATGGGCTCAGGGCAGTGCTGGGACGTTCAGCCAGGACAGGTGGTGGCTTCTGCCCTCGGGTCACACCAGCCCTGCAGCTCCAGGCTGGGGGAGAACACCTGGAAAAGCTGGGAAAGGCCCTGGGGGTGCTGGGGCAGCGGCTGGAGCAGCCCAGGGGTGCCCGGGAGGGCAAGAGATTGTCCCCTGGGCTGTGCCAGGGACACTGAGGGGCAGGGATTGTCCCCTGGGCTGTGCCAGGGACACGGAGGGGCAGGAGCAGGGATTGTCCCCTGGCTGGCTCTGCTGAGGCACCACCCCAAATCCTGGGGGCAGCTCCGGGCCCCTCACTGCAGGGACATGGAGGGGCTGGGGGTGTCCAGGGAAGGGAACGGAGCTGGGCAGGGGCTGCAGCCCCAGGAGGGGCTGAGGGAGCTGGGAAAGGGCTCAGCCTGGAGCAAAGGGGGATCAGGGGGGATCAGGGGGGACCCTCTGGCTCTGCACAGCTCCTGACAGGAGGGGATGCAATAAAGGCGGAGTCTCTCTCCTCCCTAGGGGAACAAGTGACAGGACAAGAAATGGCCTCAAGCTGCACCAGTGAAGGTTTAGGCTGGATGCCAGGAAACATTTCTCACTGAAAGGGTGCTCAGACATGGGGACAGGCTGCCCAGGGCAGTGCAGAATCACAATCCTTGGAAATGCTCCAAAGCCGTGGATGTGGCAGCTGTGGGCACAGGTTAGTGACGCTGGATTAATGACTGGATTCAGTCTCCAAGGTCTTCTCCACCCTCACCCATCCCATGATCCCATTCCCCAGATGCACCCAGGATCCTGCACAGCTTCCAAGTCACCTGAGCTGCCCTTCCCGTTCCTATTGAGGATTCACAGAAAAGAGGCAGAGGGAACTTTGCACCCTGCTGCTGCTGCTTGGAAGTCTCTGCACGATGGATTTGTCCAAGTTATTTCTGTTAAAAGCAGCTATAAATAGCCTGCATAATGCCTCAAGAGTGCTATGGAATTATTGGGAGTTTTGCCTGATTAGAAGAAATAAGAAGTAAAAATCTCTGAGAAAGGAGCTCAGGATTTCACAGAGCAATAAAGAGCAGAAAGTGAAGGGTTGTATGTATATCCATTTGTGCGCTTAAAATTAAGAACTCACTCAAGTGTTTTGCTCAGCTGGAGATAACTTTGTGAAATAAAGTCAGTCCTCAGACATGGAATACAAAAATGGCCACAAAATGTCCTATCTCACACCCTGTGTGTGTGTCATCAGAACTTTTAATTGCTATCAAATTAACATATCCAATGCTCTCACCAAAGCCTTGTGTATTCTGTGTGCTTGGGTTTCACTTTTCTTTTCATACCCAGGATCCAGGAGCAATTTCTCAGGAGCTGTCTAGGGAAAAAAAGTAAAGGTAGTTTTAAGGTAGAGAATAAACGGCAGCATCCTTGGAGCAAAGGATGCATCACATCAAGGTTGGGGACACTTCCTTGGCTTCCTGAACGGGCTCAGGGGGTTTGAGCAGCGCTCCAAGGACAGCTGCTCTGCTGGACTGGGAAATAAAACACACAGCTGAACCCCCAGTGCTGGTTTGAGAAGGGAAATGGGGCAACAGCAGGGAGCACCCCTCCTGTCAGAGGTGATTCTGTACCCTCTGTAATTAATGCAAGCCAGAATGAGTAACAGCTTAATTGGAGATGGTTTTCATGCTCAGGTCGTGCACAGGAACATGGAATGGTTTGGGTTGGAAGAGACCTCAAAGCCCATCCCATCCCACCCCTGCCATGGCAGGGACACCTCCCACTGTCCCAGGCTGCTCCAAGCCCCAATGTCCAACCTGGCCGTGGGCACTGCCAGGGATCCAGGGGCAGCCCCAGCTGCTGTGGGCACCTGTGCCAGGGCTCAGCACCCTCACAGGGAGGAATTTTGTCCCAATATCCAATCCAAACTCACTGTCTGTCAGTTTGAAGCCATTCCCCCTCATTCTGTCCCTACAGGCTCTTGTAAATATTATAAAAAATGCACTAAGGAATGCTCTCTGTTTCTCCTGGAGCAATCATGTTGCTCAAGGTGCTTGTGTCCACCCTTCCCAATGTTTTTTTATGGATTCATTTCCAGGTGCATTTGTCCACTCTCAGGCAAGTAACCGTGCTTCCTTTGGAGACCCAAGTGCACTCCCAGTGTGAGGTGGAGGGGAGGCAAGAAGGTTCACATGGATCTCAGGGTGCCACGCTCACTGCTGGGTTATTGGGTGAGCACACACTCAGGGCTGGGCTCACATCTCTGAAAACCTCGTAGAGTTTCCTTTTCCCCAGCGCAGACTCAGCTCCTCACATCCCTCCCTCTTCAGCTGCGTCTGCTCAATCACCTGAGCGGTGCTGAGGAGCGATTTCAGTGTCTGATAAAAGGATCAGGTGAACCTCATTCCTTTCCACACAACCCCAGTCCTTCATTCTCTTTTGCTACAGTCAGTGCAGGGGAGAGCATTTATCACCTGGGGCCGTGAGCTGCGGCTCTGCTCGGAATGTGAATTGTGTTGGATATTGGGAAGGTGGCTGCCTACTGGAACAGCTTCCAAAAAGAGCCTTGCATTTCTGCTCCAGAAACTCAGGGAGCTTCCTCAGCTGAAAATCTTCCTGCTAAACCCCACAGACTCCCATTAATTCTGTGAATGGGGATTCTCGGGAAGAGCTGGCCTGGATGCCCTCTGGAGACACGGAACCTGTGCCTTCAGTGGGTATTGGATGGGATTATCAACCACAGAGGGGTCCTGCAAAACTGAGAGGTTCCAGCTCAGGCACTGATGCAGGAGATGCCACATTATCGTGGAGGAGATGGGGTTTTAATATGGCCAGAACCATCACAATTTATGGTTAATCAAAGCTAACAAGAGCATCAATGACAGGAAAAAAATTAATTCCTAGATTCTCTTAGTTTTCTGAAGCGACCACTGTTTACCCATGGCCCAGTGAACATTTTTCTGTATAAATCTGAACAGTTTAATCACCCGTCAACACAGCAAGTAAGAATTCTCATATTTTGTCTGACTCAAGGCCAGAGTTCAAGAGCTAAAGGACAAGTGAGCAATGAGCTCACCCTCCCAGCCTTCCAAACTGCCTAAGAAGTGCCTACAGAGAACAAACCCCACAACCACCAGCCTGCCCTGACCTCAAAACATGGAATATTGATGAATACATAAAACATTTTCTTTCCCAAGCAGCAGGGTTTGGTTTCCTCACCATGAAAGCCTCCACAAAGGCTGTCCAAGGACACAGCCAGCAGTTTCCCCCAGCCAGACAATCCCCCAGCTCCCAGTCCCGCGGGAGCTCAGCATCTGTTACCAGGCAACTGGGGAGGCAATTTGGGAGCCGGCACCACCCTCGGCACTGTCTCCTCACAAACCTGTCACAGACCCAGGCACGCCGTGCAAGCAATCCCTTCCACAAAGGCAGGGGGTTAATGTAAGAAGATTATACATTTCCAGAAATAAAACTGCTCCAACACTTCTCTAATCTATAGTTAGGGGATGTTCAGTGTATCATTTTCCTCACAACCACTGGATACTTAATGCAGCAACTGAGCAGCCCAAAGCTGTTTCTAGGTCAGGGACAGAGTTTGGGTAAAATATCCAGAGAATTCATCTCTCGGGCAGCAGTTCTCTCTTCCACAGTTCAGATTGATCACTTGGCTGCAGGAGGGCTCTGTCCTGCTTGAGAAACTCCCAATAACCTCAAAAGTTATTCCTGTGCACACATTATGTGGACCTCCACGTTAGGTACTGATGGATTTCATTTAGGGGCTGGCTCGCCCTGCATCAGTTGTTGTGATGGAATCAGAGTGGGTTGGGTTGGGTTGGACCTCAAAGCCCACCCAGGGCCCTGGCCAGGGACGCCTTCTGCTGTCCCAGGGTGCTCTGAACCCCAATGTCCAACCTGGCCTTGGACACTGCCAGGGGTGGAAAGTCCACAATTCCTCCCTGGATGGGGCTCAGCGCAACCTGGGATAATGGAAGCTGTCCCTGCCCATTCCACAGATGTTGGAACTTGTGTTCATTTTTATATTCACTTTTGCCGCTTTTTTGCTACTTTCCTTCTTGCTGCTTTCCATCCTTGGTCTAATCGATTTTGAATTGCACCTTTTTCATCCTTTCTAGCAATGATTTAGAGTTGCAATTGAAGATGAGACATAATTTCATGACTTTGGCCAAATGATTTGGTCCTCTTGCCACACTCACTTCGCTTTGTGCCATTTTCCTTTTGGGAAGAGTCCCTGTGGAAGTTAAGTCATCCAGGTGGAGTTTTTTGATCACATAGCAGCTATATCTTTGGTTCTATACTTTATTCTTAAAAAATATATAATTTTAAAAATCAATCTATTTGTGTTGCTTGGCATTTTTAGATTATATTCTTGAAGCTTTCCTAAGATTCCCATAAGCAGAACATTTAAACACAGGGAGAAGTTTAAACCTGGTGAAGCTGTTACCAGATGATGCTTTGTGAAATAAAAACTTTTTAAAACGTATGACAGCAAAAGCAACACATTCCCCAAAAGTTCTAGGATTCCTCATACTAAAAATTGCTTCCTATGGGATTAACTCTTTGGATCATTCAGGCATTTTATTGTTGCCTCAATGGGACAATTCCCAACCTTTATTTTCCAAGTAGGACATCCAGATTTAAACAATCTTTCCTTCCCCCTCTCTCATCATCTGTTTGGATAGGAAGATGTTTATGTTCATTTTCTATGTGGAAAAGAATATAATGAAACAAGCAGTGGCAGTAAGGGGCAGAAAAACCCCTCAAAACATCTGCTGCACAATTCCATGAATATTAACAATAGAATTTACTATTTATCCATATTTACTACCCATTTTCAATAGCTGAGTGTGCTCAGACCTGCAGCCACCCAAGCAGGTCAGTGAGAAGGGTCGAAAGGAATTACTGCCGGCAGGAAAAATTCAAATTACAGGGTAGTGTGGCCTTCAGACAGCAAGCAGAAATAAACTGAGCATCTCAATTTCACCACAATGCACAGTCAGCCGAGCTTTTCACTTCGGAAGTTTTGGGAAAGGACAAGAGGTGGCCACAAATTGCTTCTTTCTCTCAAGAGAAGCAGCTCTAATTGGAAGTGTTCAACAGGATTCCAACAATACCAAGTGCTTTCCCAAAACCAATATTTGCGCTCTGCAAGAGCGCAGTGTGCGTCTGTTATTTCCAGCCTCTCACTGAGAAGAGCTGCAGGAAATCTTTGTCTAAACCCGCAAATAACTGGACACTTATAATGAAAAAATATTTTAAAAAAAATAACAAATCCAGCAGTCAAGGCCCGATCTTGCCTGGCTTTGAGTTTAGACTGGAAAACCCTCGCATTTCCTGTGCTGTGTCTCCATCAGTGACAGCACAATTAGATGGGAACAAACCAGGAAAGAAGAAAGAAACCAGCCCAAACCTTCCACCTGCGTCTGGGCTTCCAGTGACATTCACAAAGATTTTTAAAGGATGATGTATTTTTCCATAGGTGTACACGTCAAGGAGCTAAAAATAGGATATCTGTGCTCCTAATGCCATTAATTTCCTGCTTTTAACAGGAAATGGGACATCTGAACACAACAGCGCTGTCCTGGGGCAGGTTTGAACTAATTCAGAAATTTTCCAGTGAGCTCTAAAGGGTAGATTCAGGCTAGAGATACAGGGAAGAATTTTTCCTTTCCATGAAGGTGGCGTAACAGCAGATTGCCCGGAGGTTGTGGATGCTTCCATCCCTGGGAGCATCCCAGAGCGGGCTGGGTGAGCTCTGGTGGGAGATGTCCCTGCCCAGGGCAGGAAGGTTGGATTCATGGCCATTGGACCACGTTCCTGGTGCTCAGCAGGCTCTGGGCTGTGCAGCTGCCTGCACTTCTGGCATTATAATGCAAATTCATGACCAAAAATCTCAATATCCACGAGCTTAAACAGGCATGAGGATTCAACAACCATTTGACCACATCAGGCTGAGGGGAAAATTCGCAGCTTCACCTGCACCCAGGAGAAACCATCCATCTTACAAACCCTGCCCAATCCAGATTCAAAATTAAACTCAGCCCAGAAGCACCATCTCCCCATTCTAAGAGCTCTGCTAAATTAAGCAGAAATATTTCCACGAAATCTCTTAAGCAGATTTTCCTGAAGTCGCCAGAATCTTTTCACGGCAAGCCTTTCTAGGCCACTCACCCTGCAAATTTCCTTTTGGGATGTGTTGATCCGGATTTGGGAGGGTTATGAGAGTGCCTCGATGAGGGAGGGCAGGGGTCCCAAACGCATCCTTCGGAGCAGCAAGGAGCCTCCCCTGGGTGGGAACCTCGGTTCAGGGCTGGTTTTGTTGGGAATCCCGGCCCAGGGGGTGTTTTATTGATGCCTAAAACTGGCTTACCTGAAACAGAGGGCGGAAAAATCGGTAGGATAAAAAGCAGATTGATTTGTTAAAGGTCTTCAGGTGCATTCAGGGCAGGAAGAGCCCACTCGAGAGGCTGCACCCAAAATGGACCTGAGTCAGGAGTTCTTCACATTTTTTAAATAATTGTGTCCATTCACACATCGGGCCTACATTCTCCAATCACACCTTCAGCTGATGATGTCAATTATCCCAAGCTTGCTCCCCCAATTCACTGGTTTTTACACATTCTGGGGCTCTGAGGCAGCGAAGTGTCCTTGGATTTTTCAATTCTTTTGTCTAAAACGCTGGGAACAGAGGTTTTTAGCACTTTGTGAAGCCTAGAACTACACACCAAGCTACAGATAAATGAAGAACAGAAGTTAAAAACCTTGAAGGCATCACTCTGAACTGGGAACCTCTTCAGGTGGAGCTGGGGGAGCTTGAAGATTTGGTGGGACACACAGACCGTGTTCCTTCTGCACCAAAAATCAACCATGGCATAAAAAGCAACCATTTCCATTTTAAAAAATTGTTTTCCATAACAAAATCAACCATTTCCATAAAAAATATTTGGTTTCCGTAACAAAATCAACCATTTCCATAAAAAAAAATTTGTTTTCCATAACAAAATCAACCATTTCCATAAAAAATATTTGTTTTCCATAACAAAATCAACAATGTCCATAAAAAAAAATTTGTTTTCCATACAAAATCAACCATTTCCATAAAATATATTTGTTTTCTGTACCAAAATAAACCATTTCCATTAAAAAAATTTGTTTTCTGTAACAAAATCGACCATTTCCATTAAAAAAAAATTTGTTTTCCATAAAAAACAACCCACACCCTGGAAGGGTTTTCATGGCAAGAATGCCAAAATAATGCAAGGAAAAGAAAAGAACTCCCAGAAAAGGCTTTCGTTGCAGGTAAATGACACCCAGGGCTGCCAAGCCAGCTGTGGTTTGTGAAACGTGCAGTGAAATGCACCAACAATCAGCCAGTGTAATCAACTCCTAATCAGGAAAGCAACCAAAATAGCTTGAAATGCACCACAGCTGCAAATCAATTTTTCTTTCAGTTTTCCTGCTGTTTTACTCGAACCTTGGGGAGGTGCCGTGAAACACAGACCCCTCCCAAGGAAGGGAATTGCCAAAGCAAGGCCAGGTATTAACGTGTTCATGGCTGAACGAGGCCAGCGTTGCCGAGGGAATAAATCAAGGCACCTCCGTGGTGTTGAGACAACCAATAATCCAAGCAAAAAAAAAAGAATAAAAAACAGTCAGTGTGTCGCTGCTGCCTCACAAGAACTCCCAAACCCAAACCTGGGACTGAGCTGGGCACACCTCTTCCTCCAAAATTTGGTTTTTGCAGAGGCCACGCTAACCCGTGGAGCCTCTTTGAGGGGTCACCAGACCTTTTAGGGGACACGTGAGCAAGAGAGAGATTTATTGTTTGAGTTTTTCCTCTATATACCTGCTACATGACTATAAGTGATTTAGGACAGGATTTACCCACCCCCCAAGGTGATTGGTTGAAGCCTGTTCAGCACTCAGTTCCAAAGTATAGATTAGAAAGAGTGAGAAGAATTCGGCTTATCTCATGTTTCTCACAGGATTCACGAGAAAGGAGAGAATTCTCAGGGCAGTACATCCACACCTCATGGCCAGGAGCTGGCACAACCTCAAAAACGAGCAATCAAACCTCAGTGGGAATCTCTTCAGAGTTACAGGCACATCCCACCTTTGATGTCAGCCCTCACCCAGGAACAGAAAGGGATAAGAGCTGGTTTTTTCCTGGGAAGGAGGTCTGTGCATTTTGTATTAATGAGCCTTTGGAAACATCCAAGGAGTGCACTCTCCTGCCCATTTAAATGAATGATAAAGAGGCACACGGGGG
Source organism: Pardalotus punctatus (assembly GCA_013400915.1). Taxonomy (NCBI): domain Eukaryota; kingdom Metazoa; phylum Chordata; class Aves; order Passeriformes; family Pardalotidae; genus Pardalotus; species Pardalotus punctatus. The sequence continues at coordinate 8,009 of VZTX01001435.1, read as the reverse complement.
AAATGAAAGCCCTTTGCTGACACTCGTTCAAAGGGCTGAGCTATTTCTGTGTCACCAGGGAGACGTTCACCGATTTCACAGAGATGAGCCGGGTAATGGAATTCAGGGATTTTCACTTGGAGTCACTGAGTCAACTGCAGGTCATTAATGACACAGAACCACCACTACTGCAAATCTCACCACGACCTCATCCTGTGTCTCCTCTCCCAAAAGAGCCCCAGAGCACGATTTCCAGGATGGTCCCTCTGAGATTCCTACTGGCACCAAAATTCCAAAAGGAACATCCACCAGGAAACGGCTTCCTGCACGCCAAACCCCTCCATAGCAGGGCTCAAGATAAAAGAGAGCCTTGTATGACTCAGTCAACTAATTATGTAATTAAAATTTCGTACAGTGCCCTGACATTCCATTCTGTTGTAATATATGGGGAAATTATCCAGCTCACCACAGAACTTACATTTTTAACAGCACTTACTGGATTTTCCAGCTGCATGTGTCTGGTATTAGATATGTTTTATGAGAAATTAGTGAGTCTGTTTAGATTTCAAGCAGTGGCTGCAGCCTCTGTGCAAATATTTCAGCATCTTCTCGCACTGGGACTAAAAGGATGTGGAAGAGGGAGGGAGGACCAGACTGTGTGAAAGTGAACACGGCCAGGGGTTGATGCAGTTTTGTCCATGGGAAGGATGGGAGAATCACAGCAAGATGTCACTGGGCCACAAGGATGATTTAAAATGTATTATCCAAGATATTTTTACAGTATTCCACAAGTGGGGATGCTCCACTGGGACCCTCAGTGCTGCTCTGCCCTTCCAAGCACCCGAAGGGACGAGTCCCTCTCCCCTTGGGAGCAGCCACCTCCATTTAAAACTTTTGCTGATTTGGGATTTAAGTTTTCTGTGCAGCAGCCAAACCCCAGCCCTTGCTGCTCATCCTCAGAAGAGTCACTTCTCACAGAGACACTCAATGTCTGAATTTCATAAAGGCAGCATCCTCAGTCTCTGAGCTCAATTATCTTTACAGCTTCTTGTCACTCTTGCAAAATGGGAAGCTGAGGATGGGGTGGATTTTACTGATTTTTGGTTTGAACTCCCACCTTCCACACTCTGCACTGAAAGTCTCAAATGTGTAAGGAAATGAGACAGAAAAACAGTCCGAGTTGACATTTTCCTTCCTTCTACACCCAAACCAACAAAGCAAGGCTCTAGAAAGATATCCCAAAACATCAAAAATGATACAAAAATCCAAAAGGAAACCTGGGAGTCTTTTGCCTGATACAATCTTTGAGTTATCCATGGGAAGCTCTATATTGTTTCTCTCCCCTTTTGCTGAGGAGCCCAGAGTTTCAGAGGCCCAGATTTATAATGGAAATGTAAAGATTTGGGCTGCCAAAGGACTTTGAGCTTTGTTAGAGTGACATCCAGTGGGCATTGAAAGTTTTCTTGCTCGTGGCAGCATAAAGCAGAGAAATCTCTATTTGTGCACAGCCAGCTGTGCAAACAGTTCTGCTCAGGATCAGGTCAGTAACCAGGACAGGAGAAGGAAACGCATCAGCTGGGCTCTCCAGATTAAAGTAAGACATGGAAATGGAGAATGAATTTATATAAATTACCTGCTGGTGTTGGAGAAAGCAGAACTCTCCACTTGGTTACAGAATTTGTGGAAATTTCTGGAGAGCAGGATCTGGAAATCCCAGCTCATTGGTTACAAAGACTCCTTTAAAACATCACCTCAGCAAACCCCATTGCTGCAACAACCACACACTGCTGGCAGCTACAGAGTTAAACCCGGGAAAACATTCTGTCTTCTGGCACAGCTTTTTAATCCAGCTGTGCTGACAGAAAAGGCATCAGAACCTCAAAACCAGATCCCTGTGCACATGTGGTTCCAAGCCCTGCACAAACATATCTACCTCAATTAATCCTTTAATGATAAAAAAACACCAACAGGGAGACAAAAGTTCCAAGGCATCTTTGCCTTTCTCCACACAGAACATGCTAAAAGTAGGAGAGGCTCCAATCTGAGGCAGATGTCACAGGCCTGAAAGGAGGTTTTGGACCACCTTGGACAAGTTTTTGCCATTCCAATCTGAATTAGAGCCTGGTCCACTCCCTGATGGTTCGGCATGTTTATGTTCCAGATTTAGTCATTGTTTCATTTATCTGATATGAACAGACAGCTCCAATGTCTCAACCAATTCCAAGAGGAAATCACAGTTCAAGCAGGATGGCAGAACCAAGCCCTGTCCAGCAAATGCTTTTATTTAGAACAAACGTTGCACTGATGTGGAGAACGCACTCCCATTGGAGTCCAGACCCCCAGTGCAACCTGGTGCTCCAGGGAAGGACATAACGAGGACAGAGAGGGAGGATTGGCTCCGTTCAAAGCCTGGCAGAGGGGACCCCGTGCTCAGATTTCCCACATCACCAGCTTCTCTGACCTTTGCAGCTGGCCTCCCCTTGGAGAAGGTGTGAAATCAGATCCCATCCTTCCCAGGCATTTCCCTCCCAGCTGGGTCCCCAGATGCTCCAGGAACATTTTCCCCAGAGAAGCCAAGGTGAGCCCTGGACTCGGAGCAAGGGCCAGGGCTGGGGTCAGGATGGAAACTGAGGTGAGACCAATGCAGAGACCCCTGGGCAGCAGCTGGGGCTGATCCAGCTGCTGATCCAGCTGTTGATCCAGCTGCTGATCCAGCAGCTGGGGCTGATCCAGCTGTTGATCCAGCTGCCGGGGCTGATCCAGCTGCTGATCCAGCTGTTGATCCAGCTGCTGGGGTGCCCAAGGCCAGCAGGGCACCGAGGGGCCAATTCCTGGGGCAATTCCTGCTCTGGGCAGGAGAGAAGGGGCCAGGGCAGTCAGGCAGGAGGGCAGTTGGGGTTTGGAGCACGGACTTTGCCAAGGAAGGAGCCACAGGAGTGGGGAGACAGAGCTGGGGTCAAACCATGGCTGAGACAAAGCCTGGGAAGGAACAGCAGAACAGGAAAGTGGATTTCTCTCTCTCCCCCTCCTTCCTTTCCCACACACTTCTTGGCAAAACAGGAAGAAAAATATAGAAAAGGTATTGAGGGATGGCAGAACTATCCCAGAATCATTCAGGCTGGAAATGTCCCCCAAGACTGAGCCCAGCCACTGCTGGCACATCCAGGTACAATGACAGCAGCATTTAAGCTCAGCCTCCATCAATCTGCTGTGCTGCATGAGAAAATAAAATATTTCTGGCCCAACAGGTACAGGACACAGTCCCCAGCTGGTGCTTCAGACACTCCTTGTTCTGCAAGTTCAGTGGTGCTAAAGATCCAAGAGTACAACACAAACAGAGCTCAACATCCAATGCAAAATCTGCTTCAAAAGACAAAATTGCTGAAGCAATGTTAAACATTTTTCCAAAGCAAACGTTGCTCAGACAGACAAATCTGGTTTTGACATGCTCCCCAAAAATAGCCATGTCAGACTCAGAATTTACATCTACATAAAGAAGGTTAATGAACCAGGCAAATTGCACTGCACAGGAAACAAATGCCAAATATTGCTCGTAGCTTTTTCTTGTGAGTCAGTGGCTGCTCCGGGAATGGGGGCACTGAAATAAATAGTACCACATCCTCAGTGCAGTTGGAACACTCCAAAATGCCATGAAGCTGTCAGTCTGCACGTCAGAATCGATGAGCAGGCTTGTCGGGAGAAAAGCAGGGGGAGTTTGGGGCTTTGAAGAGTCACCAGCTTTTCTGGTTTATTGGTGGCAATGCAAAGGAGGCCACCTTGGGACTGCAGATCAGGCTCGCTGTTGAGAACTCCTCTGTAATTAACTTTCCAGGGGAAATTGTAAGAGATACAAATTCATTCCTGTCTGAGAAATAAATATCCTAGTCAGAGGTGACAAGATAATTCAGATTGTTTGAGGATGCCCAGGGCTGCAATCCAAGACTAGACTTGGGAGAATGAACAAGGTTTGGGAAAAGAAAGGGTTTGGGAAAGCAGAACAATTCTGACCGATATTGACAGAAACTCACAATGCAGCTCCTTTCCAGGATCACGGAATTCCTGGGGCAAACCCTGAGGGTCCAAGCCAGGAATTTCAAGAAATTCCCATTAATTAGAGATGAAGGGCCTTGATGACTACCAAGTTCCAGTTGCACCAGTGCCTGAGTGAGAACCCTCCCAATAACCGGGGTGCTCTCCCAGTTGAAGCCTCAGTGTGAATTGTCCCTGCTTCCCTCTTTCCAGCCCTGTCCTGGCCCAGCTCGGGGTTTTTCCCTCTCAGACCCAGCTGCTGCTCAGATCTGTCCCCAAGGAACACACAGAGACAGGGAAGGCTTTGTTTAAAACGCGAGCACACGCAGAATTCAGTACAAATCTGCGCCTTGTTCCCATTTTCCTCTGCCTGCTGCTCCTCCCCTCCCCACTCACACCTGGCTACAGGTGTTAATTACACCTGCTGCTAATTCCACGGGAGCTTTGCTCCCCCCGCCAATTCTCTGAGCCGCGGGCACTCGGCGGAGCACGGCGGGAGCGGGGCTGAGGATGGGCTGGCAGCGGGGACATTCCCGTTGTGTCCTCAGGTGTTCTTCAGAAATATCGGGCAGGGCTCAGACTGAGCAAGAACAATGTGAGGAGTGAAAAACGTCCAACTTGAAATTGTCTTTCAAGGTTTGTGTAACCAGACCTGAGCACCAAAGCCAGTATGAAATTTATGGGAATGGCCTTTCCCACAGGATGTTTCGTCATCCTTTTCCCTTCCACCACACATTATTCCCTACTATTTAAACATCTATACCAGTCTCAGTGGCAACTCAGGGCAGCTTCAGCATGAAGCTCTGCGGACATTTAAGAAAGATGTTTCAATTTATCTTCTTGTAAAGACTCACAGCACGCTTTGCATCATGATTCAGATCCAAGGAAACCTCTTGACCCTCTGTCTTCCAGCTCTGGGGACAAACTGATTTTGTGTTGGCATGTGCTGCCACCTAATGATATGGAAACCGAGGCTTTGGAAGGAAAAAACCTCAGAACTGCATCCAAAAAAATACAACTGCAGAAGGGACTTGCAAATCTCATCCCCTGGAATGGGGCAGGGGGGGTCCATGGAGGAAAAGCTGGGGGTGGAAGTGGCTGAGCAGCAGGGGTGAGGTGGGGCTGGCGTCCAAAGCAGGTTCAGACCGCTCCTAACCAAAAGGTGTCCCCACAGCGCCACGGAAATTCCGTTCCAAGGTCCTTGGAGCACCTGCAGCCCCAGGCTGCGGTTACCCCGCAGCTCAACTCTTCCCTTCCAGGCCAGGAGCCCTCCCCAGGGAGCTGCTGCATCCCTGCCCAGCACAGGGCAGGCAGCACAAAACGCTTCCTCCCATTTCTGCTCTGAAACAGACCTTTCAGCTGGGGGAAATCTGATTTTTATGGTCGGATCTCACTCGCTGTATCCCCACTGATAGGAGGAAATAATCTGTCCCAGGTAACTGCATGGGAATGCAGAGTGCTGGCTGCTGCATGAAGCAGAATTCCAGGGTGCAGAGTTCCCAGAGTTTGAGGGCTCCTCAAACAGCTTTACCAGTCCGTGAAAGAGCCACACTGATTTAGGAACCAGCCCAGAGGAGCAGACCCAAATTCCCTGTCCCCAAAATGCTGCCTCTTCACTCCACCCTACCTGCAGAGCCCTTCCCAAGGCAGACTGACAGCACAGCTCCAAACAGCACTGCAGAATTTTGTACAAAACCCCCAAGCTCCACAAAAATAGAAGGAAATCGAATTCCCCCAGCTGAATAGATAAAAACTCATGTTTACCTTGACACACCAACTCAAAAAACACTGAACAGGCCAGTGATGCACAATAGGATTAATCCAGACCACATGTTGTGTTCCCAACAAGACCATACATGGATTTGGGGATATCTGCTGAAAAATATCCTTTGATCCCAACAGTTTTACTTGAACCATCCAAGTAATTAAGACTTTTTAATCAGCAACAGCACTGTAATAAACAGAGCAGGCTTACAACTGAACCTGAAGGAGTGGGGGGGATAGAACAGGAATTTTGGGAGGCTGAGCTCAGCAAGGATGGGAATAATTGAGGAAAAACCTGCACGTTCTGTTAGCCCGAAACTTGCAACAGTTTTGCCAGTTCAGATCATTGCACACAAAGGCCTTGGAGAAAACCCAGAAACACGTGGAAAAATTCACAAACTCCAGGAGTAACCTTGCTAGAAAATTAATTGAGAGAAAAAGCTGCCAGCCCCGTTCGCTGTGTGCTCAGGGAAAGCAGAGACCACACTCATCCCATCCCTGAGCTCCCACAACCAACCACAGCTCTCCCCATTTTCCTCTTTCCAGCTTCTTCCCAAAAAACAGCTTTTCCCTGCCTCCTCTTTTATATCACTTCCGTCTCCTTCCCCATCTTGGGCACCATGTGCTGCCAATTGGTTTTAATTAATCCAATTAGCTAATGGCCTCCAACACCTGCACTTTCCCTCTAGCTCCAGGAGCAGAGGCTGCATTGGCAGCTGCAATTGTCAAAGGGGAAATTCAGGTGTGTGGGAGGGGAAGGAGGAAAGTAGGACTGAGAGGAGGTGGGGAGAAGGAGGAATTTGTGCCTCAAGAACCCAAAAAGATTTCTGTGAAGTCTCAGGAAAAACCTTGGCAATCAAGTGGAGACTTTCAAGTAAAACCTGGGCTGGTTTGCTGGGAATAATATCTAAAAATAAGCAGTACAAACGAAAAGTTGCTTTAAGTGTCACTTGGGCCACATCCCGCTTTCATCCCTGCAAACAGCACGCAAAGAAAAATATTTCTGTTTATCTCAATGGCCCGTCCTGCCCTTCATTTCTGTTTTCTGACCTGGTCCTGAGTTCCTTGCCTCGTGATTTTTGCTCCATTTCAACCCAGATAATAAAGCTGATTTCACTGGGAAAGGAAACCAAAGCATCAAAACCAGCCAAGCTGATAAAACCCAAAATAATTCCTGGGCAGGTTTCTGATGGAGTTTATCCATTTGTTCCTCAACGCTGATTTGGGAATAGGATGGGAGGAGAAAAAAACCTCAGAACTGCATCCAAAGACCTGCAAGTGCAGAAGGGACTTGCAAATCTCATCAGCTGGAATGGGGCAGGCGGGGTCCATGGAGGAAGAGCTGATGGCAGGAGATCTGCCAGGCAGACCTGGAGCCCTGGGAGCCAGGAGAAGCCCCCGAGCAGCTCCTGCCGAGCACAAACACAGCCCTGGCACCAGTGAGCGGCCCCACAAAGGCTGTTCTGGACCTGTGCCAGGCTGTGCCCCGGCCCTGCCCCGGGGCTCCATCGCTCCTGGCCGTGCGAGCGGTGCCGGGGCCGTGACAGCAGCGCGGAGCGGGGCACGAACCGGCCCCACGGCACGGCCGCTGCCCAGCTCAGCCTGCCCGAGGGGCTGCTGCTGCTCTTCTGAGCCTGGCGTGCCCCCGGCAGAGCCCGAGCCCTCGGGGGGGACGGGAGCGGCGATGGATGCCCGAGCAGCGCGGCGAGGGCAGCGCGGCTGTGGCTGCTCCTCGGGAGATGCTCCACAAAAGATGGAGGAAAGCTGTGGAACCTGGGCAGCCCGGCTGTGGCTGTTCCTCGGGAGATGCTGCACACGGGATGGAGGAAAGCTGTGGAACCTGGGCAGCCCGGCTGTGGCTGCTCCTCGGGAGATGCTCCACATGGGATGGAGGAAAGCTGTGGAACCTGGGCAGCCCGGCTGTGGCTGTTCCTCGGGAGATGCTGCACATGGGATGGAGGAAAGCTGTGGAACCTGGGCAGCCCGGCTGTGGCTGTTCCTCGGGAGATGCTGCACACGGGATGGAGGAAAGCTGCGGAACCTGGGCAGCCCGGCTGTGGCTGTCCCTCAGGAGATGCTGCACATGGGATGGAGGAAAGCTGTGGAACCTGGGCAGCCCGGCTGTGGCTGTTCCTCGGGAGATGCTGCACACGGGATGCAGGAAAGCTGTGGAACCTGGGCAGCCCGGCTGTGGCTGTCCCTCGGGAGATGCTGCACATGGGATGGAGGAAAGCTGT
>VZTX01001423.1:0-44303 GCA_013400915.1 Pardalotus punctatus | reverse complement strand
AAAAAAAAACCCCACCACCATCACCCAACACAACCCCAGCCAGCCAGGGCTGTGTGTGCTGCTACACTGCAACAGAACTGGCTCCCTGGAGCTTGGATGATCCATGGATTTCATCCCATGGCCAGAAAAATCCCTTTAAGGAGAATACAGACCTCACTGGCTGATTTTCACAGGTTGCAGGAAAAGAAGAGCACCAGGATGGTTTCCATCTCAGGCATTCCTAGAGGTGGTTTGGCCGCAGCGCTGGGGAGAATTCCAGGAGGGATGGAATTGGGTGGGACGAGGCCATGCTGAGTCAGCATCCTGTGGAGGATCCTCCATCCGCTCCAGCTGCCAGGAATGTGCTCCTGCAGCCCAGCCACGGGGTGTTGGTCCCACAGGAGCTGGGAGAAGGAGTGGATTCACACAGGGGTTATCAGGCAGTTATCAGTGACAGGAAATCCAGAGTCTGCTCCAGCGACATTTCCCTGGCTGGGATGGAGCTCGGATCCAACCTCCAGCAGCTCCAGTGGTTAAATAGGGCAGAACCCAGGATGCCATTCCTGCCTGGGAGGATGTCTAAGCAATCAGATTGCAAAGCTGGCAGCACCAGTGTCCCAGAGAGGTTTTCTGTTGGGAAGCAGCAGGCAGGGAGCTGGGAAGACAAACTCCACCTTTACTCCAGCTTTATCCGGGTGATTTGAGATGTCATTGATTTTCCTTCAGCTGAAATGGGAACGTGTTTGCTCAACAAGTGCCAAGAGCAGCTCAGGCAGGAGGATGTGAGCGTGGGCTGAGAGGCCACAGATGATCCTGGAACGCTTTGGACAAAGGCCTGGAGGGACAGGACACAGGGAATGGGTTCCCACTGCCAGAGGGCAGGGATAGATGGGATATTGGCAAGAAATCCCATTGGTTCCCTAAAATGCAGCTTGCAGGGGTCTTGCCAAAGCCAGAGCATGAGGTGGTCCCAGCCCTTTCCTCAGAGTTCGGTGAAAATGAGTGGAAGGAGCAGAGCTGCACCCTCAGGCCAGCACAAACGAGAGGCAACACAAACACACTCAGCAAAAACTTCAACAGCGGCGTGAGTGAGGAGAAGCCAAAAGATAACTCCTTATCCAGAGTCCTTTTCCTCTGCAAAGGGGGAAATCCTCCTCACTCCACAGGAGAGGAAGAGGAAATGTGGGATGGGGAAGCAGCTCTGGCAAGGTCAGCAGAAGCCTCAACCAAACCTGCTCACCACGGGCTGGGGCAGCTCAGGCTCCCCTGGCTCACAGAGCCACCAGAACCCAGCCCCTTTGGAAGAGATCAGTGTCACCACAGCTGCCACCCCGAGCCATCCCACATCTTCCATACAGCAAGTGAATTTAGCTTAAAATGCACATTTCCAAGAGGCTGGAGTAGAATCAGAGAATGCCAGAATGGTTTGGGTTGGAAAAGCCCATTCAGCCCTACCCCTGCCATGGGCAGGGGCACCTTTCACTATCCCAGGCTGCTCCAAGCCCCATCCAACCTGGCCTTGAACAATTCCAGGGATCCGGGGGCAGCCACAGCTTCAGGGAAACTGGAGTGTTACTGGAGCAGCAGCTTCCCCCAGCAGCCCAAGCCAGCTCCACGTAAAACCAAAACAGGCTTTTCTCCCCAAAGCTGCCTTTCCCACAGTCACATCTCCAGCCCCGCCGCAGCTTCAGCATTAATTAGTGATCATTGATTAGTGATCAGCCTGATTGGCAGCAAACTAACCAGGGAACCTAGAGGGGCTCTGGAGAGGCAGCTCTCGATGCTGCCTGCTAATGAAGTGCCTTTCAATTAAACCAGCCAGAATTAGAAGCTGGAATCACTTCCCGGCTGGAAGCAGCTCCCTGCCACGTGAGCCACGGGACAGAGCCAAGGCCGAGCTACAAAAGTGGGAAGCGAGGACTCCCCAGGTTCTGCCACAGCTCCCCAACCCTCATTCCACAGTCAACTTCCCCAGATTCCTGCCTGGACATAAATCCAGAGCTTCCACTCCAAGATCCCTGCACTGGGATTGTTTCAGAGGCAACGTGGTTCAAAGAAGGAATTCAGTCACCTGCAACACAGCAAGTCTTCATTTTTATTGAGTTAGTAAGGTCTCAACTGATCCCGATTTCAGTGAGCCATAGAAACCCTCCTCTCCCCCAGCCAGAGCAGCCTGTCCCGGGAAAAGTGATGGATGCATCCAAGGAATCCCACTGTCAGCGCACAAGCACCATCACCCAATCCCAGTGGGATTCCTCCTGCCACAAACCTTCCATCAGCTCACCCCAATCCAGCAGCTTCCTGCAAAACTCAACCAAGCAGGGCAGCCACGGGTTTGGATTGGAATGGGATAATAAACACCACGGAAAAAAAGCTTGGAAAAAGCAACACGGCTGGAATAGAAGCAATACAATTTTAATTCTGACCAGTCACCTACAAACCCCTCATCTTTCCACTGTTCTGATGGCATTGTTTAAATATCACAGCTGTGACATCGCTCGGGGGAGAAAAAAATAATGACACAAAGATACAGACATTATGATACAATAGTACAAATGATAAATTATTTATACAGTAAATAATGTCAATAGTCAGCACAAATCCAGAAAAAGCAGCCAGCTCCCGGGATTATGGGAAGTTTGGTAAATATTGGAAGTGTAACACTTGGAAAGGAAGCGAGTCGTGTGAGATTCTGCTGGGAAAAAGAAACCACCTCTTTTCTCCACCACCTGTGCAATATTCAGGCATACAGTACAGCTCAGAACTGCAACAGCAAAGGGGCACACCGGGAACAAGAGTTGTCTTGGCTACGGGACTTCCCAAAAACTGTAAACACCACAACCCACCAGGGCTTCCCTTCCCTGTCCCCTCCACGGAGTTTAGTTTCTCTAGAGTATAAAACTGAATAAATAACTGAGCTTATTTGGGGCAGGGGGAATGATGCCAAGAAGGCAGAGGGGTTAATTTTTTTTTTATTTTTTTTTTACAAAATACTTAACATTTTTCTCTTTGGTCAATTTGACCAGTAAGGCTATTTTGGGCTACTAACATTTTAAAAAATCAAAAAGAAGAAAAGCACTTTGAATATTTGCAAAGTGAGAAAAAAGAAGAGGGGGAAAATGGAGACATGGGGCAGAGGGGATAGGACACACAAACATCCTCCAGAAATGTGGGAAGGCCAGGAAGGAGGGAGGATTATTCTGGAGAGCAGGTAAATCATCACAAAAAGAGCTGGGCCATTTGGAGCACCCCCAGCCAGGACAGTGACCCCTGTGTCACCCCGAGGACACAGCCCAGCCCAGGAACATTTACCAGAGCAGCTCCTTCTCCTCCTAAACTCAGCTGTGCCAGGCTGGGATCTGGGCTTGCTTAGTCTCAGCCTGAATGTTTCCAGCACCAGAATTTGGGCTGGGGCTCCTCAGGGAGCCTCCCCGGGGTTTGCTGTGCCATGAATGTCTGTTTAATGCAAAAGGGACAAAGCTCCTGGGGCAGTGACTTGGTAAAAGCAACAATTTGCCATTCAACAGTTTCATGAAGCCAGGGCTCCCTCCCAGGCCCAGAGCACAGCTTGAGCAATCCACGGTGACAGCTCCAACTGCAGATTATTTCAGCAGTTTTAAATATTTCATATCAACCCCATCTTGCCTCCAAAAAGTTCCCCAGGATGTGGCCAGGACTTTTGGCTGGGCAGACAATGCCCCATCCGACTGCAGTTCAGGTGACAGACTAAGGGAGAAACACCAAGTGACCTCGATTCCAGTGCTGATAAAATCAAATTGGGAAAAGAACCCCAGAGAAATCTTGCCACAGATCAGCTGGAAAGCACTTCCCTCCCCCCCATCTGCAAGAATCACACCCTTCCTGCTCTACACTTCTCAATAACTTCAACAACAACAAAAAAAGTCTTCTTCCTTACTCTGAAAGGCAACAGGAATGGGGTTTTGTTTTGTTTTAAAAGACAGGCTGGGTGTGGACAGCAATTCTCTTCCCTCCTATATAAAAACAACAGCAGATGAAGATTGGGAATCCTCCTCACCAATTCCAGAGGATCCCAGAGGATCCCAGAATCTGCACAGGAACATCCACACACTGAGCATTCTGTGCACCACTAGAGCTACCCTGACCTCCACAGCTCAGACCTGTGATTGTACCCTACCTTTGATCTTCCTGCAGCCTCCCCTTCCCACCAGGAGATCGATCCCAGTCCTTCCATGGAGCCAGCCCCTCTCTGGCCCCACAGGGAATTGTTCCACCACAACACACAGCTCTGGCAAATCCTGTTTGCCTTCTTTGCTGCCTTCCCCCTCTGAACTAGGGAAAGGCCACCAGGATGCACCGAGTCCGTTCAGAGCTGCCCTCCAGGCAGGAGGGAGCACTGGGATGTCCCTTTCCATGGATTTTTGGGAGAGCAGAACTCAGCCACGTCAAGGCTGGGGCTCCAGCAGGACCCCCGAGCGCGGTTTGGTGCCGAGGAGTCCGTGCAAGTTCAAAAGAGATAATTCAGCTCCCAAGGGATGGCTGGACACGGAACCAGTTATCCTAGGGAATGCACCTTCCAACAGGAAAAATGAAAAGAGTTGTATTTTGTACATCAGGATTTTTAACAGCTCAAGAAGTTTTACAAGGAAAACAAAACCAAACAGCCTCTCTTGGGATCTTCATCAAGGCTAAAAGTCTGTCCAGTCTGGGGAATGGGAAACGGGAACAAATCAAGGGAAAGGCGACTTTAGTGTTTTTTCTTTTTAATGTAGTCTTAAATCATGTTATGCTCAAATTCAATTCATCTAAAAATAATTAGTCACGAGGATTTGTTTTTGATTTGCATTATGAATACTTCATTTAAAAGTAAATATTTTAGTGTTAATCTTCCCTTTTAAACTCTCTTTACAGAAACAAAGAGCTAAAACCATAAATAAGAGGGCATTAAAACCATAAAAATGACATTTGCCAATATCTTAATTTTTCAGCCAGACTTGATAAATCTATCAAAACCAGACAGTTAAATAAGAACCACATTATAAAAATTAGCAAAAAAAGGACTATTAGGTAACTCTGCAAACTCAAAATATGAAACTGTACTAAACAAAATATGTGCAAAAGTATACAAGAGTAACTGCATATAGCAAGGTTAAGCCTGAATTAGTTTTAAAGCTTGCCCCGGTGAAACTGAATTCAAAGTTGTCCCACTGTATTTCTTTTTTTTTTTTTCTCTCTTTTTTTTTCCCATTTTTTTTTTCCTTTCAACTCACATTGTAAGTCAAATAAAAACAAAATACACATGAAAAAACTTCCAAACGAAGCTGGTACTGGACAAGCACAGAGCAGGACACTCACTCAGCACGAGTGCAGCCACTCACAGAGAGTTCCAGGAGTCCTTAGAGTAGTGTAGGAATTCAACACTGCACACGACAGCACAACTCGAGCATGGTCTTGGGTGTTTTGTCTGGGGTTTTGTGTCATTTTCCTTTCGAGACAAGCTTGCTTTTCTCAGTCACACCTCAGAGATACCAAAGCAGTGCGAGTTTGCAATGTTTAATGCATAAAAACCAAGCCCCCCTGGGCCCTCCGGGTCGGTCTCTTCTAAGAGTAAGGACTATGGGTGAACCAACAGTCTAGAACTGTGTGTAGTTATGTGCAAAACATTCACTAGCACTCGGAATCTCAGGTCTATCTTACGGGCAGAAGAAGTGACAGATGCAGGGGAAGAGTAAATTCAGGAATCCAGCACATGGTCTGACACCTACAAAATAGCCAACGGAGTTTTCAAATGGCGGGTTCTCTCCCTAGAAAGTATATTTGAAATGATTAACAAAGTAACAAAAATGGGCAGAATCTAACTTTGGTGAAAAGTCTGAACATTTTCACAGGATGCTCAACAAGCCAAAGTAAGGTACCATCTGTAGCAAAGACTAGATTTAGATTAACTGGTAAGTAGAGACACCTCTTCAAAGATCATAACTGTAAACTGCAAATCTACTTCCAAGTCTCTCACACACCGTTCAGTCCACACAGGCCACGTTCGTTTCGCTGGAAAGACTTCAGCCTGGAAACACTAGGAAAAGAAAAGTTCCTTTAATTGGGTCTTTATAGGAGGAAAGGGTTAGTTGTATTTGCAGACTGCGAGGCTGCCGGTGGCATTCCCGTACTGTGCAGAGCTTGGGGCATTGATCCTGCAATGCTCAGCCCCTGGCCCATCCTGGTGATCGATGCCACGGTGCCCATGGCCGGGATGGGTGCCATTCCCACAGGCACGGGGGCCATGGAAGACAGAGGTATTGGCTCCATGCTCATCGGGGGCACAGCACTGAAGGAGGGGCTGCTTCCCATCACGGGACTCGCTCTCATCTGGTTCAGGGTCAGTGGCTGGGGCTGGTTCACCTGGAAGGGGTTGATTGGAGTCGGAGCTGTAGCGGCGCCTGGGGTGGAGAGAAGGGGGAGAGAGACGGCACTGCCATCAACACGGGGTTTGGGAATTGTCCTTCCTGGCATGAACACTCCCTCTGTGACCCCCCAGCCCCCAACAGCCTGGGCAGAACCTGCCATGCAGCAAACCAGCACAGCAGCACACGCTGTTCCCTTGGAGCAGCCAATGCCTCCAACACCCCCCACTGACCAACAGCCCCCAGTTCTGACAGCCCTGACTGCAGACAGATCCGGAACACCCCCAACCATGACACCCACATCACTCATTTCATTTCTGAAATGCTACTTTGAATCAGGGAAGAGACCTGCAGGCTCTCGTGCTCCTTTACTGGAGAGAGTAGGTTTACATTGGGTATTGGCAAGAAATCCTTCCCTGTGGCACAGAGCACCCAGAGAAGCTGTGGCTGCCCCTGGATCCCTGGAAGTGTCCAAGGCCAGGCTGGACACGGCTTGGAGCAGCCTGGGATAGTGGAAGGTGTCCCTGCCCATGGCAGGGGGTGGAACTGGATGGTTTTTAAGGTCCCTTCCAAACCATTCTGGGATTCTCTGATTTGTACATTTGCTCCAAGCTCTCACCAGCCTCCTCCATTTTCATGTTTCTGGCACCGAGCTCGGACAAGAATTCCCAAAGTAAACAACTTGTTTCCGAATTACAGCGGTGTTCGAAAAAGCAGAGCACAACTTTCCCAGCCTTTGAGGTTCCCTGGACTGCTGCCAGCCCTGCAAATTCCTTTTACCGTACAAGCCCAGGATTATTTGGATGGCCCAGTGACCCCTCACAAACTTTTTGTAGTACCCGGGAAGGGCAGATACACAGATTTCCTCTCACTCCCTGCTCACTGCCAAGGCTGCTCAGAATCACTGCCTTTTATCCTACACAAGGATTTTAATAAATTGACTTTTTTTTCCATTGGAAGAGCAAAGAAAAGAAATACTGAAGAGCATTTCCAAGTGTTTCACCCTACGAGCAACACAGGAAAATGTCAATGCAAATTTCAGCTTTTAGAAAACACATCTGCCACATGTTTGGTGTCACTGTTTCAGTCTGCTCTAAGCAAGGGCTCACTTCCACCAGGCTCAGCTTACAGCAGAACTGCCAACAGCCTATTTTGTTTTTCCAAAATACAGAGAATGTGTTCTCAGATCAAAACGGGCTCATTGTGCCAGCCGAACACAGACTAACCAGCAGCCCACTGAATTACCCTGCAGTTTGCTCTCTGGAACCTCAGGCTGCACTCAGACATGTCCTGTACCTGCTGTAGCTCCAGGAGAAGGGCAATCCCAACCTGCTTCCACAGGGACCCACTACCCACTACCTTCCCAAGGTAATCTTACCTGTTTTGACAATAACCAGCTGAAGTTCAGCCATTTTTAACAAACCCAAGCCTTCTAACACAGGTAATTCTGAGTGAGGGGAACTGCTGGAACAAAGTTCAGCTGCCGACCAAGAGCAGAGGCTTTGTGTTTTCAGGGACTGTCCCTGAGCTGGGTGAGCCCAGGATGCCTCTCTGAGCCCCCCCTGCTCTTGCTCATGATCTGTTGGCTGAAATAACCAGAAAACCAAGCCCAAATCACCCTTCTTAAACTCCAACAGCACCGAGCTATGCAGAGTTTTCCTACAGGAAGGGAAAGCTCCAACAGAAACCTGAAGGGCTGTGCAGAAACCAACCTGGTGCCAAGAATGGGTTCAGTGAAGTGACAGGCTGTGGTGGCTTAGACACCAGAGAATCCAGGTTCACCAGGGCAGCGTTGGGGCCCAGGAAGGACTCCGGGGTTTTCCGGGCTGCGCTTTGTTTGCCTGATGTCCCACTCGAGTGCTGCGAGTCAAAGAGATCAGGACTCGTGGTACCGCTGTGCTGAGATGGCAGAGTGGAACCTGAATCGGCTGCAACAACACAAAGGGACACACAGAACTTCTGGTTAATCCCCACAGCCAAGCAGAGAGAACCCTGAGGTGTATGAGAGCAGAAATGCTTTATTCTAAGCTTGTATTAGTCAGGGCTCAGTGTTTCAGGCCGGGTTACGCCCTCTCAGCATGCAAGCAGGTCAATGTTCTTTAGGAGAGCATGAAGAAGCCACAGTCAGAGTTGCAGTGCTCTACTGATGGAATTCCCACAGCTTTGCTGCTCCAGGTGGGACTCAGGGGCTCCAAGGAAAAGCTACTCCAAAGCCTTGGCGTGTGCCCTCGCCCTACACGACTGCTGTGCCCTTCCTAGGCTGGATTCCACCCAGGGTTTCTCTGCTGGGTTCAAAAAGCCCAGCTGTGCTTCAGGCAGAACCATCCTGAGAGCAATGGTACCACAGCACTGACAGCTAAAGGTCTGGCAGTTTTGATTTACTGACCATTGACCAAAGAAAAAATTAATTAGAGTATTCATAAAAGGTATTTTCTCATCTTCCTACTGGAATTTACACATTTGAGAAATTCAGTCAGCACGGTTCTGGTTCCCTCTCTAAGCATAAGCCCTGCTCCAAATATGCTGGACACTGGAAATTAAGAAGTCCAACAGATTTCTGGGTCAATGCAGCAAAAGGTTACACAGTGCAATTCCATGAATTACAATGCAAAAGGCCCATTCCCCACAAGTTCATGCACAGGCCAAAATGCGAACAAGGAGCTTTAACTGCTGCATCATCACATCCTTCCCTTTGTGAAAGCTGATTTTTTTGGTTCAATAAAATTTAAGAATAGAGACATTTGTTGCAGTGACTGTCACCCAACCTGTCCACATGCTAAGAATTTGATTCGTACCTGGCTTTTTGGAAGTTCGAAGTGTGTCAAATTCAGAAAAATCATCTTTAACTGTACCATTCAAATTACTGAAGAGGTCAAAAGATGTACTTCCTGTTCAAAACAACAAGACAGCCCTGTCATTAACACATCTTCGGTTGCATCACGCACCTGATCCTCCTGGAAGCAATTCCTAACCCATTCCTGTTATCAAGAATCCATGACAGGCTCCAGGGCAGCAGTTGGGAGTGCTCCTACTCTTAGCCAGGAGCTGGGGGAAGGAGAATGTCACAGAACTGTCCTTTCTGCCAGCATGGAACAACTAAATCAGAGCAGTTTGCTTTGAGATCAGTGTAGGGCACACCTGAGCATGCTGGGGTTTGGTTGACTGAGTGTCTGCACTAGAGACAAGCAGATCTTGCTGCGGAAGGAGAGAACAGAAAGGGATTTACAGCCTCAACTACCAAGTGTTAATCAGCCCTCAAGTAAAACACCAACAGGGATGGTTTCACTTCTGCTCCCCGGGTGGAAAGGAGGAGAAATGCCATAGCAAAGGTTGTTGAGAGTGGTAAAGCCCCGTTAGCTGAAGCACCAGCACTCGCCCAGAGTTTGCAATCAATAAAACATCACCATTTCAAAATGTGGACACACTCTTACCTCAGATTGGAGGCATAAAAAACACATCTACAAGATCAGCAATCACGCTCCTGAACAGTTTTAAGGTTTGTGTGGATTTTTTTAATTAGCTGAAATGTTTTTCTAATTTACTTTGAATCTTCAACGCTTTTCAAGCAAAAGGAGCACAAGATGACAAACTCCAAGAGAAGGAGTGAAGATTGAGTATAAAAACAATACTTATCAAGAACAAAGAGCCACCACAGTTAAAGACTCATTTCAGATGATCCAGTTATTGCCCTCTGCCCAGGGAAAAGTTGCTCAGACAACTTTTTGCAGCACTCAGATTCCTTTGTCTATTGTGTACCAGGATGAATGACGAGCAGAAAATGCATTTTGGATGCTTTTAGCCACGGTGCCAATATGAAAATGCCAGGTATTAACACTCATCAAGGTTGCATTAGTTACAGAGCATGAACAGACAATTACAGCAGCACCTTCTGCATCTTTACCAGGGCTCAGGGAGGGCTTTCACACCCTCAGTCTGAAGGAACAAACCTTCATTTGCACCTCTAAAAGTCTCATCCGAGCTGGGAGCTGCTCAACCTGTCAATCTACATCTGCAGAGACATCCAACTGCAGAGCTATTTATCATGAGGAAAGGTTAAATTAGAGTATCATTCATTGCCAGAAATTAAGTCCTTGTCTAATTAAAGATAAAACCCAAGAGCAGCAGCAGTCCCAAGTGCTCAGCAGGCAGCCACAAATATCAGGAGGAGACACAAAAGGGACAGAGCCCAAAACTGGAATAATTACATTTAAATTTCTTTTTCCTGCTGGTTATTACAACTCCCTTTCATTTTGCAGACCAGTTCTGCCAATTGTTCAGCTTCTTTGAACCACACCATGCAAGAAAACCACTTGGACTTCTCCTCATTACTCAAATAAGATGGATATGGGATGAGACCGTTGCTCACCAGAAGTAGAGAGAGGTTTGTTTGCAGGTGCTGATCCCCAGGGATCCACAGAAGATTTTGCTGCAGTAGAAGATGGCTGAGCAGGAGCCCAAGGGTCCACATTTTTGGACAGAGGCTGAGCTGTGGATCCTGCTGGTGCTGCCCAAGGGTCAACGGAAGCAGCTGGTTTGGCACCTGCAAGAACAATCGGCAGGAAGAGCAGTCAGTCCAGCTTCCCTTTGGAAAGCTTTCCTTGGAGATTCACCCCTCTCAGGAACCTTTATTCCCAGTTAATCCTGAGCAGAAATGGGAGCAGCAGTTCAGCACCAGGAACTCTGATAACTTCCAGCATCTGTGCCATACACACCGAACAATAACGAGCACCAGGAAATTCTGGGCAAGGCAGAGGAACAAACAATTCCCTTCCTTGAAGTTGAATACAAATATCTGCAGTTCCAACAAGAAAATAAACTTGCCTTTATTGCTGACATTGCCACCACGAGTGACAATCCCTGGCTGGAGGTGACCTAAATCACAGGGTCTATTTATGAACTCAGGGGAAAGTGAGTTTATAAAAAGCCCCAAGGTAAAAGGTATGAGATACACAACATTAACCCTTGGTCAAAGGAATCTGTAAGATTCAGAGGGAATGTTTTCCAACTCTTTTAACCACACTGCTATTGTATAAAAATATAATCAGCTTCCCCGAGCCAGCTGTGCTTTTTTATTCCCATTTCTAAGTACTCCTGACACACATCTAAGCTGCTCCATTATTTTTTTTTAACTCAAAGCTTGTATGTTCAGGGTTCTCATTTTTACTGGAAGATGCTGACAACTCTTCCTTCCTACAAATTCAATCACCAATGATTTAATTCCTAAATGAGGATTGCATAACCCAAGAGCAGGACAGAATCACCTACATGTAACAACTCTTACCTTCAATATCCTGTGGGTTTCAAGTTACAACTGAGAATTACTTTAGCTTTTCAGACTCCATTCAACCCTCCTGGCATCCCAATATTCCTGTAAACCAACCGAATGCTGCACAAAGTGGCACAAATTCCAACTGGAATTTTGGTTTTTTGTTTCATCAGCAGGCACGTGGTCGCCACAGCTCCGGAGCAGGAAATGCCAAAATCCTCCAAGGAAGCCCCACTATTCCCACACCAGTACTTCCACTTCCTTTATCTGCCCCCAGTGCTGAGTTATGAGCAATGCCATACTAATGACATTTCCCATCAACAGCATTTCCCATCAACACCACCTTCCCAAAATGTCCTTTCTTTCCTAAAAGGCGCGCCTGAAATGAGCATGCTCAGGAAGATCCCTTCCCAGAGCTTCAGCAGCTCCACTGAAACACCCCAGCAGCGGCAGGATTTGGAAAACACAGTTTAATGAGTCGCTCTTCTATCAGAAAATTCACAAACTTGCATCTTCAGGACTATCCCTGGGAGAGTGCAGCAAGCTGGAAGCAGGGGTTGTGCTGTGGTGTAAGAAAGCTGGAAAACACCGAGAGGAAATGCTACAGCTGGAACTGGTACAAGGACAATCCTGGCAGAGGAGGACACATCAGGCAGGAGGTTTGAGGAGGGTGGATTTTGGTTGGTTTTAACCATGAAAAAATAAACTGAACAGCCTTAGGGCCCAAAATTTGGGCTTTTTCTCAGATCCTATCACCAAAAAAAAACAGATGACACTTGGAATGATGATCTGCAGTTGGCCCAGGAGCTTTGTAGGTGCCTTTAATGCCATCATGAGGGGGGGAGAGAAACCCAAACAAGGCAATTCATTATTAAACTTCCAATTTTTTATCAGGAATCTGATGGTGGGGTGTGGAATGCAAATGACTTTGAAGCACCTCAGAGCAGAGGTTGCAGAATCACCAGCCTGAAGCAGAACCGACAGAAACAAAGCTGTCAATCTTCATGGAAAAGCTTCCATTTGCAAAGAAACTCCCTGCCCTTTAAAAAAGGAAAAAAAAATCCAACAAAAAATAGATTCTGCCCCAATTCCAAGTGCAACAGGTCCTGTGAGGAACCATCCACTTTGTTATCAAAGGAGAAACTCCTTGGACAGGCCGTGGCTGACCCAGACATCAGCCCCACCACACAGGGAGCAACACACACACAAAAAGCCACACAAAAACTGCGCTTAGTTGCTCTTTAGAATGTGAAACACTGCATCTTTCCCTTCAAAAATATTCCATGAATTGAGCATCAAAAGCCTATGGAACAGTGAATATTTTAAAAGGCATCCTAGGTTTTTCTGTTTACTAAAAAAAATCTCCATTTAAGTAATTTAATTCACTTGGTTCTGACCATACACAAACACATCACAATTCTCTAGGAGCAATTAAGGACATGATAATTCAGGTATATGGCCTTCCTAAACTCAGCATCCCACCTGAACATCAGATTAAATTCTTGGAAGAGTCTAAACCCATGGCACTGGACACAACCAGAGTGAAACACAAGCATCCTCCATGTGTGAGACAAGCTGGTTTTGCTGTGAAGACAACAGAAGTGCCACTCTCCTCTTTCTTGAGAATCAAACTGCACACACAAAACACAACTGCTTAAAAAGAGTGCAACTTCCATTGGTTTCTGCTTGGGAATGAGCTGGGGAATGTTAGTGGAATAAATCAAAAGGGACTAACACACGAGCTGACAGCGGACACTGAGGAACTTTGAAAAGCTCAACGTTCAACAGCAAAACCTTTGAAATCCCATTGCTCCTGGCAGTTTTCTCTCACCAAATGATTGCCAGGGGTCAGAGGCAGGAGCTGCAGCCGTGGATCCTCCCCAGGGATCAGTCTGATTCGCAGTTTGGACAGCAGGAGGTCCCCAGGGCTCCGTTTTGGGCGGGGCCGGTGCCGAGGAGGGCAGGGCATCCATCAGGTCCAACAAAGTGGTGTGCTGAGGGCAGAAGAAGCTGAGCTTTACTCAAGAGCATTGTCACGCTGAAGTACAAACCCGTGAGAGTGAAGAAGCAATTATTTCTATTTTTTTTTTCCTTTTACACACCTGCATTGACTAGTAGTTCCAAATATAACCCACAAGGAAGAAGCTTTAAGCTACACAACAAAGC
Source organism: Pardalotus punctatus (assembly GCA_013400915.1). Taxonomy (NCBI): domain Eukaryota; kingdom Metazoa; phylum Chordata; class Aves; order Passeriformes; family Pardalotidae; genus Pardalotus; species Pardalotus punctatus. Next base: position 30,512 of record VZTX01001423.1, on the reverse strand, counting down.
AAACCCAAAAGCATAAAAGAGCTCAGTATTAAGCTAGTTTGTGTTACTGTATTTCAGCTTTTGGCAGCATAACCGGGAATTTCTTAGGCGAAGGCACTACCTCCTTCTTTTTGGGAATTTTAATTGTGTCTCTGCGACTCTCCTCCAGAGCCATCTGTAATCTCAGATCATCTCCGCGTCTGAGGCGCTCCTCCTGCAAAGGAAATCAACACTGGTGATATAGACCATGAGCCTGCACTGAGCTGCTGCTCCCTCCGGGGCTCCAACCCTTCCGGGCAGGCCCGGGAAGCCCTCCCTGCCACCCTGTGCACCACAGGGCGATGGCTCGGGAATTTCGACACAACACAAAGGAGGGATAGGAGTTTTCCTGGGATTCTTGCCTCGAGCAGAGGTCAGGAGCACCCCGACCCTGGGATCACAACAAGGTCCAGTTTGCTGGTTGGGATTTACCCTGGTGTTGTCTTATTCCTAATGAAATATTCTTTCCAGAATTCAGTTAGGAACACCGCAGAACTTCAAGAGAACAGCCCATTTTTAAATTATCATAATGGTTTTTCAGCATTTAAATCACCACTGAAGGCTGCAAGGAACTAAAATTTCCCTGGCTTTTCTTCACTTCCCTCAGCACTGGTGCAAGATCCACCAAGGGAATCAAGTCTTGGCAACTCCATGTGTAATTTGAAGGTTTAAACATCTGTAACTACAATGTTTGTACCACATTCAACTATTTTAAATCTCTTTGCTTGCATCACGTCTCTCAGAAGTTGACTAATCCCCCAGCTGGTATTTTCCCTTGTCATTTTTGAAGCTACTTCAAGATGCTTGGATTCTGGTTTGTATTTTTGTTCTCTTTATTGCCCAATAATGATAAAGTTCACTGGGTGACAGCTTCCCTTTCCAAGCACTCATGCTTAACATACAGCTGTAAACTAAATTGTCACAGGAAGCCTCTAAAATATTACAGGCACTCAGCATGGCTGACTTGAATTTTAATTCAGAGCTGAGATTCAGTTTTGTTATATATTAAAATGCAGTAATTTTGACCACATTTACACCAAATTCAGAAAGACGCTCCTAAGAATTAGCATAGCAACATAACCCAGGTGACAGATTAGGAGTCAATTTACTTTAAACCAAGTTTTTATATATTCTGGTATTTTGTGGCAGGTCACCCTCCTGCTCCACACACTCCCATCAAACGAACAGACCGTTCCAAATTCCACTGGAATCAGAATTCACTGACATTAATGAAGGTTTTCAGGACCAGTCATGTTTTCAGCTCTTCCTAACTGAAAACATCTTCAGTAATGTGATGATTAACATCCTCCCACACAAAGTCTTCTTGCAAAGTGACTGTCATCTTCCACTAGTCTCAACAGCTTGGAGGCTGAAGTTACTTTAAAAAGAGATTTAAAGAATAAAATAAAAAAAAACCAAAAAACGGCCTTTCTCACTCCCCCTATTCCACCCGGAGCAAAGCCAAGCTGCCATTGAAAAAAGAACAAAAAACAAACAAACCAGGATGGCAATCTCAACTCTGAAAGCATGGACGCTTTGGAAAACCTACACGGGCACCGACCTGCTCCGCCACCTCCCGGCTCATGGCCAGCGCCAGCTGCAGCTGCAGCTCCTCTTCCCCACTCGTCTGAGGCCGGGCCTGCTCGAGCTCCGAGGAGACTCGAGGGGATGTAGCTGTTGGGAGACAAAACCCAGCACATTCAGCACAGCAAACTGCAAAAAAAGGGGGGCCAGCTTTGCTTCTCGTGCCCCATTTTCACGCGGTCGGGCTCAACGCTCGCTCGGCGTCGAGAGATGAAGATCCCGCCAAGGCAGGAGAATTTAGCAGGGAGAGCTCTGCAAGGCAGTTCAGTTGTTTTATGGGGAAATATTTCCTGGAAAACAAAGGCTTTTTGTGTTTGTGGGGCTGTGGGATCAAGAAGTACCCCCAGGTCCTGCTGGATATGCCCTGTGTGTATCAGAGCTCCGGGGACAGGACACTGACTTCAAAATATACAGAATTCCCTGCTGAAGAAAACATTTGTGGGTATTTCTTACATCTTCCAGTGTCAGTAAGGATCTGCTGGGAGCGGGCCAATATCAGGGTAAAATTGGATACCACCCACTTTTCTGTAAAATAATACAGTCTTAATGGGAAGATAAAGAACTATTCTTAACTGCTGAGCAGGCTCAGGGACAAACAAACCAGCTATTCAGACCCCAAATTTACACGAATACTGTCCCATTCTCTGGTAAAGAGAAGAGTTTGGTAAATGGGTTGGGGGCACTGGTTGGTTTCTGGGGTTGGTTGGGGTTTTTTGGGGGAAGGTTTCCATTAGCTGAGCACTTGCTGGTATCTCCCCCCACTCCTCCTCGAGGAACAGTCAAGCTTGACAGCTAAAATATGCAATTTCTCAATACACAAACCATCTTTTAGTGATGTTTCCACTCAAGGAGCATGTGAAATTCCCATCCTACACCACTAGCAGGTTTAGCACTATACAGTAATTAAACAATTTTGTGCTCACTCTCTCTCAGACAATTCTCTAGCATCCAAATCATTCACACAGAAATTTTATCTCGCTTTGGCAAGGAAGTTTGTATTTAGTGGCTGGAATGATGATTAATTTGGCAAAATATATATTGACATTTAACACACTTAATTGAATGTTTCAAACTAGTGTGTCAAGCTCGAAGAAACCAAGTTTCTTCCTACCAGGTTAGCTGGGCATGTGAAAACGAGATTGCCAAACTCAGTCTAAAAACCACTTTTTCATCACTACTTTAATCCTCCAAACATTTCCCAGTCTTGTATCTCCTTAAGTTTCAGGCCAGGATGATGTCACAAAACAAGTGGAACTTTCTCATCCAAGAGGGCAGAAGGAAGGTGATTCTCCCTAAACAAGGAATGACCTTTCCTTTTTCCTACCACACCCCAAGGTGCCATCCCACCCCGCTCTGCTTCTAAAGGCACAAATTAATTTACCACCCACAACAGCTCTTCCACCTCGTGCTGCTCCTGAAGCTCTCGAGCCAACCTTACTTCAATAAAGATGCTACTCATACCTCAATTCTATTACCTTTTCAAACATTCTCATAGAAAATAATTAAATTTAGCCTGGTTGATGAGTCCTCTCTGCTCCAACAGTCACTGTCAGGCTCTTCAATATATTATATTCAAAATATGATGATTAAAGCATGTGATAATTCTCAGCCACTCACCTAATACAGGTAATAAATTTGCACTAATTCTACTCATTCCAATCCAAGATGGATGATTTTAAACCAGAATGGAGGTGGAAATGCTCCCCTTTGGAGCCCAGAGAATGCTTTATGTTTATCTCTGCCAAAAGAAGATTGAGCAGTTTATGGCTGTTAAATACATCAAGAAAAGCTATTTCAGATAAAGGGGCAAGAATTAATGGTATAAATTGGCCATGAATAGATCTGAGATACAGATGGAGAAGAGCAGTTTTCCAGCAGGGATTAGAGAAGGAAAGAGTCACGATTGGTTTAAAACCAGAGCCTGGGACAATGAGAAACCAACAGAGTCACCTGAGAACAGATGGCACCTGGACATGAGCAGGGAGAAACCTTCTGGTCTGCTGGGTTTTTAACTGGGGGGGAAAATGGGATTTCCTGCATTTCCTGCATCCCAGCTTTTTCCATCTCTGCTGCCATCACCGCATTCCACACCAACTAAGAACCCGACAGCAGAATGACGTTAAAATTACACAAAATGGGTTAAATTCCACTGCTTTTCTTCCCCTTTATACACAAAGGATTTGCTGAACACACTGTCCAGTTGCATTCCTGCCTGGAAAAGCTGGAAGAAGCAGGGATTGCATCCCACTCCAAGCCTGTCCCTGGCTCTCCACTCCCAGTGCTCGGGCAGGGCTGGCTTTGCTTTGGCAGGGAGCTCCATGAGCTCACAGCTCCCAGCAGATCCCAACGGCTCCAGGATCCCCACACGGATAATTCGGGGTCACAAAGACACAGATCGTTCCTTTTCACTCTTAGGCTTTCCAGCAATTCATTCTACTTGGTTTCATTAACTCTAAAAGGTATGACAAGCTCTTTTTTACTTAAAAATGGGGGAAAATGTCCATTTGCAGCTCTTGCTTGGGCCTCATTAAAAAAAACAAACTATAGGAATGTTGCTATTTTCCATGTAAGCCTCTGCAGTGTTATAAAACCATCTACATTAAAGAGCTGCCAGCACTTTTTTTTTTTTTTTAAAAGGATTAAGGGAAACTCAGAACACTGTTCTTGGGAGTAACCTGACAAGTTTTATCTGAAATTCCCGCAGTCCAATAACCACCCTTCCACAGGGGCCTCATCCTGCATCAAGGTTTGAATTCCCAGGATCCAGCAGAAAGGTTATTGCCTTAGTAACAGGATCCCTGCCACACAAAGCATCCCTTATCCCCCAGCACATGACAGTTAACTCAGATGTTTATGTAAGATGGGACTCAATAGATCAATTCTGACCTGCTAAGCCCTGCTTTGTTGGGAATTTGGAGATTCCAGTCCCTCCAGGCTGCCCAGGAGCAAATGGGTGGGAATCTGCTCCCACAGGGAGCTGCTTGGCAAGGAAATCATCTCCAGCCTCAGTTAATCACTAAAGCAGGATTCTGCTCCACCATCTGTGCCTGGGCCAGGCTCTGAATCTTTCAGACACATCTATTGATAATTTCCTATATTTTGGCTCTATTAAAAGGCCTCTGTAGCTGGCTATAGATCTGGCTGAGTTAAAGTGAAATACAGGACACAGAGAGCAGAGGCTGCATTAATAATAAAAATCAGACTCTGCGTTTTCATTCAGAAACCTGTGCTTGGGTTTTGGGGCTGTTTTTGATATTTCTGGGTTTTTTCTTTAGTGACAGGCTTTCTAATTTGCAGGTGGAATTCTGAAGAACAGCATTCAGCTCTCAGTCACATTTGTTCAGAAAGAAAAGCTGCTTCTTCACTGAGTGAACCTACAAAGGTGGACAAAACCAAAAATTACTTGAAAAATTAAAATAATATCAAGGTAAGGACTCAGAAACCAATAGCAATTCCCTTGGGAAGCAAGCAGAGATCCCATCTGTCAGTCTTCCAGTGAAAGACCACTCAAATAAAGATAGGATAAAGCCAAGCCAGCCTCTCAAATGATGCCAAGGCAAGTGCAAACTGCTTAATCTAGAAGGAATTGTGTAATCCATCTTTCCCCTGGGAATTAAGGAATCTTTCAGGTACAAGAAGAGAGCTGATAACAGCTATGAGCGTGAGAAGGTGGAGCAGCTCAGCCTTCCTGCAGGATTCTGCCTGCACTGAGCAGACTGAGAGCTTCTGAAATCCATTTAACACTCAACAGATCCTTACGGTTTGTTTTGTGGGGAGCATTTTCCCCTCAGGTGATCCCACACCCACGGGATGGACACAGTTGGATAATTCAGTGTCACTACAGGAGTCTGGATACGCCACTGGCACCTCCCACCTTCACTCTCAGCACCAGAAAAATAAATGTACGATGAGAGGATTTAATCAAGCTGTCAAATGACATCTGACAGGAGTCTGCCACATTCCTTCAACACCTCACACTACGGGAATTCTCCACACTGTTCAGCCAGAGTCATTGCTGGGTGATATTCCACATATTCCCTGACTAAGATGGAAGGGCAGGGATGTGTTCCAGCCTGCAGAGATGCAGAACAGATTATCAAATTTTAAAAATAAAACCAAAAAAACCAAGAATTTTAAGAATAGGTGCATTCTAAACGGAACAGGGTGCCCAGAGAAGCTGTGGCTGCCCCATCCCTGGAACATTCAAGGCTGGAGCAACCTGGGATAGCAGAAGGTGCCCCTGCCCATGGCAGGGAGTTGGGACAAGATGAGCTTTAAGGTCCCTTCCAACCCAAACCTTTCTGGGATTCTACAAATTTCCTGTTGTGTCAAACCCAAAGTAGCAATTCCTCTGATTTATTTTCTACTCCAAGCAAAAGGGGAGACACAACTGAAACAGATGAGTGAACACAGACTTGCTGAGGCTTCGTAAAATTGGTTTTAAATAACAAGACAACTTAATGTGAATAATCACTAGAAATACTAAAACTCATTAATTCAGCTACAGCAAATTGCTCCCAGAATTTTTACAGGTTTAGGTTAAAGACTTAGCATTTCCCAAGATCCATAAAAGCCCCTTCCAGTGCATCCTTCAGCATCCCCTCTCCAGCAGGCTCCGAGCACAACGACTGCGAGCAGAGCCCACCTCGGGCGGTGCTGCTGAAATCAGGTCACACCGAGCCGTGTTTGTGGCACCGAAATCAGGGCATCCATCCCATTCCTGCTTCCCAAACCCTCCTGGAGCCCAGGGACAAAGGCAAGGATGTGTGCACAACCCAAAATAACAGCGGGACCTCCCGGGCTGGGCAGAACAGGACTGGATCTCTGAAAAAGTGTGGCCTCAGTTATGGTTTGCTTTTCTGTTATTCGTGGGATTTGTGGAAGCAGGCAGAGAGGTCAGGCAGACAGGCTTCAAGATGGCGAAGAGAGAGCTTTATTTACAAGAAGTTCTTTTTATACACACTAATAAACAATTGTCTATTGGCCAAAGACAATCCACCCCCAAAGACCTATTGGTTATGGCTCGTACACCTCTAACACTAAACACAGAGATTAAGAAAGTACAGTTTATCTGTATTCTCCATGAGAGAGAAAGAAAAATCCTAAAACACTGCAACTACACTCAGTAAACTTGGTTTTAAAACACGACCAGCGTTTGCCAGGCTGGAAGCAGCAGCCCAGCTCAGGCTTAAGAGCTCTATATTAAGAACATCCTACTTTTCCCCGTGCAGCCATAAATCCAGAATCCTATTTAAGTGGTCACTGGAAGCTGGAAATGAAACAAGGCCAGGAACAAGAGGCTGAAGTTTTCGAAAATGGGTGACAAATGTCAGGCAAAAAACCAATTATTTAGACCCAAAGGCAGGTTAGGAGTGAGGGACTATTGCTCCAAAAGATTTCAAATATCCAGTTTATATCCCTTCCTCTCCCCAGCAGGTTTCATTTCAGCACCACTCCCTTAAGGTGACATAAAACCTGGTATTAAATTTGATGCAACTTCACAGAGTTTTCACATTTTCCAAAATAAATCAAAATTATGCATTTTGTCATTTAATATTTAACAGCTCCTAATCTGAGCATTAATTGTGCCTGGTTTAAAGAGGGAAGATAAAACCAATTGTTCTCAGCATGTCAGAAATAGCTGACAAGATGGAGGTTGGGAGGAGCTTTATTTTTGCTTTTGAGTATCTCTTCAGGCTTCCATTTACAGGTTATGAGACTGGGTAGAAAAAAATACAAACACTTTTACAACTCACATGCCCTAATGTATTCCCTGGAATTACCCAAGCACAGAGATCTTCAGGGTCACCAAAGTCATTAAGGTAAAGCTTTGGGGGAAAGGATTTTATTAAAAACTATCAAGTTTCACCATTTCATTTTGTACAGTTTCTAAAGGATTTTTTGAGATGAAATGAAAATATTCACTAGGAAACAGGGAAAAATATCTTTCTTTGCCTGCAGCAGTGAGGGATGATTGGACATCAGTCAAGAGATCCTTTTCCACCCTGAATTCTCTCACACTACACAGGGTATCAATATTGCTTTTATTCTGTCACAAAGGATAAATCTGGCTCACAAAGACCAGCAACTCTTTCAGAAAACCCCTTCTGGCTCAACATGAGTAAAAACCCATTTGTTCCTCTCGGAACCTACACACACTGGGAAGCTGGGGAAGAGCAGGAGTTTGAGCAGGGCTCAGTCAGTGCTGCCTGTGCAGTGCAGCTGATTCAACATTCTCAACAAACTGACCCAAAAAAGCTTTGTTGACTTAAAATTGCATTTTTAGTCACTGAGAGGAGAGGGGAGAGATCCCTCATGCCCACTGGAAGTTACTGCTCCCCCAGTGAGCTGTCCTGGAGGAACTACCAAACTCTTCCAGCTCTTTCTTCTGCAAGAAAGCATTAAAAATGAGATTTTATAGCCCAACATAAACTCTTCAAGAAAGGGGAATGAATTCTGCAACCCCCACCCATCGTGTCAAGAAGGAACAGGAATAAAATGTGCAGATAGCAAACCACTGAGGGATGAAAGATTTCCTTTAGTGATGTTGGCAAAAAGGCCCTTCCACTCTCTCAAACTTCATTTCTATTTGCCTGGTAATAACACATGCTAAACATTTAGCAAAGAGGGTGGATGGACATTTTGAAGAGGCAAATCTCATGCTGTAGATGGCAAATCTAAATGTCTCTGATCTCCTCTTCAAAGGCTCAGAGGAATGAAAGAGAATTCTGCCAGAATACACAGAGCAGCAACTGCATCTTAGGGATGTTCTAAGGGGAGCATTTCCCAGGAGTGAAGCATAACTTCATTCCTTTAACGGATTTTTTTTCTGATTCCATATTTTCAGCACAAAAGAAGGGTATAATTTTTTTTAAAAAAAAGAACACACGATGGATACAACCTCTTTCACTTTAAATAATGAAAAGCATCTTTTCCAACAAATTTAGCAGGCACAGGAATAACCCTACATTTATGTAACAGATTAAATGTCTGGATTTTAATGAAACTCCTTCCTTGTTTCCTGGGATAAAGCTCTTCACAGTTTCCCAATATCAGAAGGACTTAGCACAGCTGTTCTGGAAGGTGCTGGTTTGCTTTGCTCTACTCAATTAAACCAGACAAGAAACATACTGAAACCTCAAAATACACAAACTGACACCTGTATTTTTGCTGATCCACAGTGAAAAAAATCCAAGAGAGCTGGAACAGAGAAAGAACTGAGGGGGGGGGAAAAACCAAAGATTTCTAAAGCTTCCTATGGGGTGAGGAGAAAAAAAAGCTGAAGGAATCATTACCTCCAAAGCAATCCTGCCACATAGGGAAGTGGGAGCAGCCAATAAATCCACATTTTGGAATACTGAGAGAACAGCCACATTTGCTGCTTCTCCCATCCAAATTCCTAAAGCGTCCAAGGGAGAATTCAGGAACACGCCCTGCATTGCTTGGTCCTGCTGTGAGGAATAGTTTGGAGCCTCTGGTAGCATTTAAGATGCCAAACAATAGTTCCAGGCATTAATTAAAGTTGGGAGGGTGGAGCAATAGCCCTGTGAAACCCAAGGTGTGCTCAGCAGGCCTCAGTCACTTATTTCAGCCCATTAGCCCAAGTTAAAAGCAGTATTTCAATCTACCTCTAAACTAAGAACTTTTGTTAGAGTCAACAATAATCTACAGACTTGAAAAGAAAAAATGTTATTATTGAGGTAACAATATACAAGTTTTTCTTTAAAAATTCACAGTGCTCAAGCGTGGTTATTACAGAAAAACAATATCCATATAGAAAATGTAAATATATAGAAACATGATTATTCCAGAAAAAACTAAGATGTTTGTTATCCTACTGCTAATTAGAAGACAAGATCAAAAATTCTCATACTTGAAAACCTTCACTCCCATTTTTTGTACCGTGTATTCTAAAATTATTTCCTTTTGGAAATAAAGTCAGTTTTTTCTTCTTCCTGCTCATCCCCATAGCTTTAAACACACAGAGATGTTCTCCATCCTGGTTTGATTTTCTTGCTCTCTCCTCCTGCCTTCCACAGACAGGGTCTGAAAATGTCAGCAGGGCTGACCCCACTCGTGGATTTATGATTTAAGATGCACTTTGGGACTCAGGACACGACAAACTTCAGATTCTTAAAAGTGGTGCTCAAACCCTGGCTCAGTGACAGCCCTCCACACACCCTAAACATTCATTTAAAGAAAAGATTTTCCTTCAGAATTAGACACAACCACTGGCATTCCAGCCAAAGCAGCTTTCATCAGATCATTACTTACATTAAGGAGGATTTAGTGCCAAATCAGGCCTCTTCCTAACATGACAGGGAGTCCCCCCCCAAGCAGTGGTGGAAAGAATTTGTTCTTCCCACATCACTGTATTAATTTTTAAAGAATGAAATATAGTATTTAGTACAGACACTCACACCAAACACTGAGAATATAAATATTTAAATACACACAGATTCAAAGCATTCCTCCTCTAAGAACAGCTGACTAAGCAAAAAAGGAAATTAAACAGCAGCATTGTTGCCAAAGTACAACAGAAGCAGCATAAAGTACCAAAATTATTCTGGAAATATTCTGTATTTCTTATTTATCCTTAATCCAAGACCAGGTTGGACAGGGCTTGGAGCAACCTGGGAATGTGGAAGATGTCCCTGCCCATGAGCTTTAAAATCCTCTCCCAGCCCAAATCATCCTATGACTCCATATTTAACAAAAAGAACAAATTTCCAAGCACTGCTTTTAAAACCAGGAGCAGAAAAACCGCTTCACAGCCTCCCCATCCCATCAGACACTGGAACACGCTCACAAAAGCAGCTCGGCAACGCTACCTTCGGGAGCTGACAGTAAGGAAGTGCTTTTTAAATCGATTTCCAGCACTACACACATCCTCTCCAAAGCAAATATTTAACCAGGCATCTGAAGAGACATCAATGCCACGGAGCAGATCCACAGAGATCCCAGATCCCAGCCCCTTGTGGGCAGCATTTCCACTCTCCAAAGGCACCATTCAGTCCCACCTCCAACAGCGACTCTCGAAACAAAAGGAATTAACATTTTTGGATGTGTTTGCCTGTACTTACAGCCATGATAGGATGCTGGGGATCCTCCAGACTTCCCATACTCCTGCTCTGAGTAGCTGGTGGAAAGGTTGGGCTGACTGGAGCCTCGGCCAAAGGTGATCTGGTTGCTGCCCACTCCAGTGGCCACCTGAGCCATGCGTTCTTTGGTCTTCAGGGCCTGGGCCCTCTCGGTCTTGAGGCGCTCGTCGTCCTTCAGAAGGGACACCAGCTGCTTGGATTTCTCCCTCACATTGATGCCCTGGTCCTTCCCATCTCGATCAATGTACTGAAAATCTTTCAATGTCTGGATAGCAAAAATATTCTCTTTACACTGCTGGGCCACCCTCTCAGAGCCAGTTTTAATCAGGTAATCTAAGAGAGTCAGGGCCTTGTACACGTGTCGCCAGTTCTTGCCGTGGTCGTTCAGTCGTTTCCAGATCATGCTCATAATTTCAGAAAAGGCCACAACATTGTAGGTCAGATCTGCTATTTCAGTCATCAATGAACTGGAAGGACCCCAGGGGTCATTCGAGGTCGCTTCCCGAACTTTTATTTCGGCCTCTGAGTAATTGTTCACAATGTTCTTCATCTGCCGTCTGATAGACGAAGTCGTCATTTTTATTTCCCTTTTTACCAAGACAGATTCCAGAACACAAACAGCAAAGGGCTAAATTTGCTCTTCCAGGAACGTTTCTGAACTGCGAAGGCTCCGTAGCAGTGGCTTATTTGTAACACGTTCCACTACAATCATTTCCTCTCCTCAAGAGAATGACACAAGAAAATGAAAATCATGACCTGAGTGAGGAAAGAAAACAGAACAGGTTAGTTGGCTCTGATTATTCCTGCCCAGCCAGCAAGCCATACACACTCGGGAGAAATTCTCCTAGATTAATTTTTTCTCCTTGAATTTCTTCTGATTTTGAAAACAACTTGCTCTTCTCATGAATCAGCTTAAACATTTAAGATTAAAAACCTGAAATGCTGAGCAAAACAAAAGCATGAAGACAATCGTGCTGATACAAAGGCAAGATTTTAACAGCAAACCAGAAACAAAGTCCAGCCTGGAGACTTAGTTTCCAAAGTAGAGCCTACCTCAAATTTTTAATTACAGAGCTCAGATGAAACCATATGAGAAATACCATGTTCAGCAGCCACTTGCTCCCCTCTAACAGAAGGAATCTGCACCCAGAGGGAATAAGCAAACTTCTTAAAAATCAACCAGGCAATTTCTGAAACCCTGGATAAGTTTAAAGCACTCTCAGTCTCAGGGCAGGGATCCTGTGGCCCAACATACTCCAACTCAAGGTGACCTCTCATGATAAGCAGATTAGAAGTAATTTTTTTTTTTTCCCAAATGCATTTACTTTGTACATTTGACAACACTCATCAGATCCACGGTTTCGGCTCTGTGTGTCTTTCACACAGCACCAAAGAATTTTTAATTGTGTGAGAATGGAATTGTAAAGCCAAAATGATTGGCAAGAAAAGCCAAGGACAAGCTGTGGAGCTGGAAAGCTGTGTCAGTTCTTTAGTTAAGGTCACTGTTTCAAGTAAACAGAGGCCTATTAAGCTTTGGAATAAATGACTTGAGCAAACTGGCAGATTTGCCATTACATTAACACAGAACAGCCCTGAGAGTCACCAGTTGCACAAACACTGAGCAGGGACTCGGGAACTGAACTTGCCACATTCACAGAGATGCCCATTCCAGATGTCCTTTAATAATGTTCCTCCAAGCACTCCAAAGAACCAACACCATCCCTTACAGAGACACTGGAGACAAGGAAAGCACAGACTTCAGGCCTGACATTGTTATCATTCTTCAGATTACTACAGCGCAATTTGGAATGAAAGCAGAATTCAGTGTCAACACAGGTCTAATAATGGATTTTTTTAGCATAAAGACATATTCCCTTCCTTGGAAACCTTTCTGGGCAGGTTAAACCACCACAAAACACCCCTAACAAGTTATTTTATTTTATCTTCTTCCACTGAAGTTGGTTTTTGGCAGAATAAAAATCTTTTACAACATGATGGGAGATTAACTTTGAATGAGATCAACACTGAACTTCAGGTAAACTGCACCCCCCTGGCATTCTCCCCAACATTTAGAACCAGCTGTAGGAGAGTGTTCATCAGGTGGCAGATGGCCCACAGCAACAGAAATAAAAATTAGCATCTCCTGGGTCATTTAAGTTCTGTGTGTTACAAACCCAGAATTTGAAAATGTTGATCCTACAGAAGCATTCCATGACTGCTCCTTCCCTCTGGAAGTTTACATTGCCCAAATCTGTTGGCTCACCTGCCCCTGTGATCATTCTCTAATGCATGACTTGCAAAAGGTGAAGCAACAATAAAAAATGAATAGCAAAAGCACATCATAGATCTTATATAGCCTAAACCATTTCTTTTCTACCAAGAATGGGTTAAGGCAAGCTCCCAGCCCAAGCTGAAAGCAGCTATCCAGGGGATCTGGATGGTCACACCGAACTGGGAGCAGGCTGCAGGAGGGAGCTCCTTCAGCTGGCAAAGCTGGAGGCAGCCCAGGATCCAAGTGCCAGGGGAATCATGAACACAATCCTGATGATGATACGGATCCCAGAGCAGAAGGAACCAATTTCCCCGTAAGAACTGAGCTTTTTCAACCAGAAAAGCAATAATTTATACGAAAAATCAAACCCAGGAGAACTAGAGAACCTTCTAAAGCAGCAGGATAGAAAGTCCACCAAGCCCAACATGCTCAGACACAAATCCTTGTGCAAAGTGCATGAGAAAGGAATATTCCCTTGCCTTGTATTATCAGGCACCTGGACACCTTGGATGCCACCAATGGGGACACTGGGCCTCTCCCAACCCCTCTGGAAGCCACCTGAGCTTCCTGTGTCACCCTCAGCAGGGCCAACCAGTGGCACAGTGACCATGCTAAACTAACAACTCCTTCAGCTTATCCAAACCCTGGATGCTCATTCCCCAGGCTGGGGGCAGGGGCACGATTTTTAAGAAAGAACAAATCACCTTGGGCTTGTTTATGCCCCTCATGGTTTTACAGGAATTGGCCAACTTCTGAGCTGAGTTGGCCTGAAATTCAGGCTACTTAAAAGCTTCTCTGTGTCTCCATCATCCCTGTGGTCTTTCCCTGCACGGATTACACTCCCATTTCTTGGGATACACACAGTTCCAAGCACGTTGTATTTCAGATTTGGCAGCAACAACAGTTTGTATCACAACATGGTCATTTACTGCTTAGCACTTCCCATTTATCAAATACTTCCTAAAATTCCATGTGACTCTTGGGAGTTGTATTTCTACTGCACATTTCTTCTCCCTGTGCGTTTCATCTGCCACTTTATCCCTCAGCAGGTCTCAATCTTTCATCATTCCTTTCAATTCACAATTAATTTCAAATTTGACTAATTTGCTTCAAATTGGCCACCTTATTATTTAGGGACAATCTGCAAAAGGGAGCATTTGTAACAGCACTGATCTCTGGCAGGACGCTTGGCTGGGAAGAGCCCTTCCCTGTGAGAACCAACCATTTACTCCTAACCCCATTTCCTGTCTTTTAACCCACTGCAAATCTATGAAAAACATTCTTGCCTTATGAGAGTTTTATTTCTTTCAAGGCCAGGGATGAGAGGCCTTCCCAAAATATTTTTACAAGTATACTACAGGAGCAAGTGCCTCACCTGTGTGTATTTCCCAAAGCAAAGTTTTATTACTTTACAACCTCACAAGCTTTCAAAAAAAACTGTTTTAATATCTCACATGTAAATCCCTGAAGAATTCATCACCCTCACAACACAAAATCGCTTCCCTTTTCTCTCTCTTGCACCAAATCCAGCCATTTTTACAGAACAGCAGAGGAAAAATACACAGCAGATTGCAAGAAAAGTACGAACATCCCAACCCTGGCTGACTTTCAGAGCTGATTAAACACAACGCAAAGCTGTCAAGGTCCAAATTCCCTCCAAATTACACCCCACTAGGAAAGCAGGCACCTGGTTTTGGAGAAGAAACCAAAGGAACGAAGGCAGAACTCCAGACTGGGAGCTCTTCTAGTGTGAAACTTCTGCAGACGACTCCTAGCAGAGAGAAAGTCTGGAGTAGCATTTTGGAAAAACAACTGCAGAGCAAACACTGGGGAGCACACGCTGGATTAAGAGAAACCAGCAATTTACACTCTCAGGAAATTAAGTATTTCACTTGTTGCTCTGTAATAGACTCAAAACCCATCAATCCATCAACGCTGAGTGATTCTTCACTTTCATATCTTCGAGTCCTGAAAACAAAGGCCTTTAATGAGAGGAATATTAAGGTTTGTTTTTTCCTTTTCTTGATGGACATGTTTTCATCTTGCTCTAATCACAACCCATAAAAAACTACTTATTCTAACCCTCATATTAAACATCCAAAGGATGACAGGATGGAAAGCTGCTGGAGCTGTTGTTGCCCTCACCAAGGCAGTTGTACCAATATTCAAGGTTCTACTTTAACAGTAGGAATGACCCCTCACCAAGAGCCCTGTAAGCCTTTGGTACCTGCCTTTACACTCTGCTCCCTCACCACACAGTGAAGCCTTTTCCTTGATTATTCCAAGCCTTGAAGCACCACAACAACCTCTTTTATCATTAAAGAGATCAAAAAGCCGAACACCCCGAACTGTATAAAAGTGAAGAACAGTTTCTAACACATGATCGAATTCTTACACAGAAAATTTAGATTTTTTTTTTCCCAGAGACCTCAGTGAATTAACTTCTCACAACAAACCACAAAGAAGCACAATGCACTTGCAACTTCAGCAAAAATGTGAGTTTGCATTTTTAACAGCAGAGTTGCAAAGAAAGCAGAAAGTGAGACCAGTTGATTAAAGCTGCTGTTTCTGGTTAGCAGGAAAAAGGCTTGAGCAGATTTCTGCGAAAGGTTAAACAGTTTTATCTTGGTGATCCTTCCTCATTTTCTTTCTTGGTCCCAACAAGCCATTTTCTCTCATTTTTAAGTGTCCTGACATCTTCAAATGGCAAAGCAAACAGATCTGAGGACAAGAAGGTGAGGCTGACTTCTGTTCCAAGGGTGACCTGGAGGGAAACACCCCAGTTCCTTTTCCCTATTCCAACAGTTTCATTGCACAAAGAATGAACTCACAGTGCTCTTCCAAACACAACGTGCAGACAGAAGAAACTCTCAACTGAACTTCTCTCTCACAAGAGATTAAACTCAGTGAATGAAATCTGCATGAGGAAACATCTTTAACTTGCTGAGACTAACACACAGCCAAGGCCAAGCCACGAAGTCGTTTATAAATTCAGTTCAAAGAAAACAGCCCCACAAATCCACCCATGGACAAGCAGAATCCATTCACACCTCTGGAATGCAGAACTCCAACCAGGATTTGTCTGCACTGATAAAATGCCCTTCATATCAGCCTGAAGGTAAATATCTACATAGCCCAGCTAAGTATGTACCGGAAATATATGAAAAGCCTTTAATATCAAGTGTGAAAATTAACATTAAACATGAGGCGTTCACCAGACATTTGCACAGAATTTTAATTAACAGTATTATATACAAGATATATCCTTAGATTAGACATTTACTGTAAGTCACATGCATGAAAAGTGAGGTTTTGAACACAGTTATTAATTCAGTCAGCCTGTGATCTGAATCTACAGACATCAAACTACATAAAAACATCCCTGCCTTACTGCCTCTCCTCTCAGGTGGGAATACACACAAATATCCAGAGATTTGCTATCAGGCTGGAATGGCAGGGGATCCTCAGGGATCTGTGTTCCAGGATAAATCAGGGAATTCTTGCCAATCTGCAAAGGTTGAGGCTCAAAGAAGCTGCTGCCAGGTGCTGACTTGGAAAGAAGCTCCCCCAGACAGAGAGACACCGACACCACACCTGCACACACCACAACCCCAATCCCAATAAAAAGGCAGCTCCTATTTATGGCAAAGAAAAAGGATTCCCATTGCCTGACACTAAATTCACATCCTAGTTTTCCTGGGATAGCTCATTATGTGTCTAAATCCAAGCCCACGGTGTTTTAGAAAGTCTCATTTTCCACAAACAGCTCAGAAATTAAAAAAAAAAAAAACCAAGCACAAACCTTTCTATAAAAATCAGGAATATAATGCAGAAAAAAGGCAGTTTTCTTATACTAAATCCACACTGCTAGCCAGATTTTCAAACGTTAACTAATTCTCTTTCAGATTTTTCTTTTCTCTCTTCATAAATAATTCTCAGTGAACAACTGGCTGACCAGAGGGTATCATTACCCTGTCTATGATACAATATTCAACTGCAATCCAAACACTGTTCCCAAAACCAAACAGGAAAAGGGGCAACTGTGCATCGTGGCCACTTGGAGGAGAGGACTAAGAGAAGAGAAGACACTTGGCACTGCACATAAAAGCCAACAAGCAGAACACTTATTAGCTCTCTTTCGCTATTGTACAGAGGAGAAAACAGCAATTCATGGGAATAAAACAGCAAAATGAAGACCCTGAAATTCCCATCAATGCCCTTCCTCAACCTTCGAAATTCTTTAGGAAATGAGTTACAAATACAGATTGGCAAACGGTTTGGAGAACAGGGTTAACTCCAGAGGAAAGGTTTAATTTCCATTTTTCACAGCTTAAATGCTTGTCTTCTTCAGTGTAATTTCTGAGCAGAGGAAATGGTTCAAAATTCAGAGTTTTGGAAGCTTTCCACTCCCTTTTACAAATGAGAGAACAAGGTCAGCTTTCACAGACAGCAGGTGGCCAAATTATTTCTTTATTTAAAGAGTTAATGCTGAAAGATAATTCTCCTTCAAATTTATGCATATTCATGACTGCCAAGGTTAGATCCTGCACTGGTTTTACAGTCCTGTCTCAGTCCCACAGAACGAAACTCCAGCTTGAATGGACTTTTAGCCATAAAAGAGATTTCTGGACACAAATCTGGTTCAGTTTTCTCCGTACCACCTTTTCTCAATCCCTTAAATTCCCAGGATTTGAGCTCCATGGGGAGCTCACTTTTTCGAGTGCGTGGGGAGGCGGATGAGGTCGTAATCTCTACCGTGTCTGTTTTGGGACCTGCCACACCAGAGGTGCTGGGGCTTTGGCACTCACAGCTCCATTTGCAGCTGCAATTATTGACAGGATGGCTGCAAATGTGCTCTGCAGGGCTGGGAGAGGGGACAGGCTCTGTCAGACCTGCAGATCACCGCTAACGATTCAAATCCGACCCGCACCGCGATCTAATTTTAGGATTACGAGCTTTGACAACGGCTCTTTAAAAATAACACATTGCTCCTTCTACAGCCAGGTCAAGTGTCACCCCCGGTGCCACCTGCACTGTGGGAACATCTCAGTTTATTCTGCATACAGCAAGTACCAGGTGTGCAGTGAATACCAGAATATTGCAGAATTACAGACCAGTGGGAGGTCAGGCCGTTAAGCACTGAAGCAGAAATTCCAAATGCAAATTAATCCAATGAGGCAGTGAAAATACCTCCCCAAACTCTCCAAAGGAATTCGTTCTTGGGGATTACCTGCTTCAACAAAAGCATTTCACCTGTTTTCTCACAAATTGAGTAGAAAAATAAATCACCCAATGTGTGCCTTGACTGAAAGGTAACAATGTGAAATAAATTCAGTTTACCAAGTAAACTTGAATGGTATTTTCAACTGAATTAAAGGCAGTAGGAGACACTTCTCTCCTTTCATATTTTCCTTTTGGAAGGGAAGAGGACATCCAATAGTCTTGCCAGAGGATGTGTCTTAGAATTTATTACTAATTAGAAAAAGTCCAGCCTTGTCACTTAGGCTGCTTTTGGGGTGACAGACACCTGCTCAGTCTCTCACAGATCAGCTTAAACACAGGAAGAACTGCAAAAAATACAAGACCACGAAATGTCAGCTCCCTCCTTTAAGCCCCAGTGTTTTCCTACAGAATTGCAATTTTTAAAATTCATATTCATCTAGATGTGTGCCCATGTATCAGACTCCGTATTTTGGGAATGTATTTTGGGAAGATACCTGCTACTTTAAATTAGCCAGCGATTTCATTAACTAAATTAATTTTGCACTCTTATTAATATGAAGCAGACGTCACCAAGTGCAGTTTCTCCCATCCTCCTACACGGCACAGACATGAAACCACATTAATACACTCAGTAGGCCAGAGGCAAATGTTCACCATGACAAAGATTAGGGGGGAAAAACAGTTTAACTCTCCATGTTAGTACTGGTAGGAGCTGAAGGATTAATGCTTTTATTTTATTGCATTACTTTCTAAGGAAAAGGATTGTCCAAGGAGAAATACAAGATGTAAAGAAATACCTGTCCATACATCCAAATGCTATTTTTTCCAGTGTAATTAAGTGTGCTGCCTGCCAGCACAAACTACAAGCCTGCAAAGAAAACAGAGATTGATTTAATATCCTACTTACATTCATCAATGTCCATTCATGGCGTAAAATTTCAAGTGCCTTCCCTCACAGCCACAAGATTTGCGCAATCATCTTGGAAAGTCAACACAATGTCTTAATTCAACTATCAGAGCTGGTAACAACAACAGATTGCTTTAACTCTCAGGAATCAAGGTACATGAGCTGCCTGTTCATGAGATTGTATTTCCTTCCCTGTGAGGGTGGGGAGGCCCTGGCACAGGGTGTCCAGAGAAGATGTGGCTGCCCCTGGATCTCTGGAAGTGTCCAAGGCCAGGCTGGACAGGGCTTGGAGCAACCTGGGAATGTGGAAGGTGGCAAAGATGGAACACAATGAGCTTTAAGGTCCTTTCCAACCCAAACCATTCCAGGATTCTGTGACTGAGCTGCTGTGAAACTGCAACGCAGGAAACACATCCCAAAATCCTCCCGGCCCCTTGCTGGAAAATGTTCTGACCAAACCCCAGGGGTTCACAGCAGGAATTGCTGCCCAGCAATCGGGCTCAGAGAAGAACTAAGGATATGATTCTCAGAAGGCAGAGCCCAGCTCCTGCCTGCTCCACTGTGGCTCACAGCAGATCCCCATGTGGAATGGCTCCAGTGACCGGATCCGACACACCGGGGGAGAACATCGGCACAGCGAGGGCTGGGGCTGCTCACAGACCACGTCACCCAACCAATTCATGCCAAGGTCACTCTAATTACCTGAAAGAACACCCCAAATAAGGGGAGTACCAGGCATTTCAACAGCAGTCTCCAGTTACAGCTCACCGGGCAAAGCTGCACCTGGGAAGCTCAAACCGGTGGTGAAGTTGAAGATGATGGTTTAGATTTGGGACTCGCTTCAGCAAACAGGGGTTCTGGGAAATCTCCTTTTCCTGCCTAGTAACACAGCAATTCCATGTTGAAGACAGCCACAGAGAAGGAGGAAATCTGGTCCTTCACTCCAAATTAACAAACTTAATAAAATCTTGGCCCTGCCTTTTTCACACCCCAATTTTAGCTCTGTCCTGCAACACTAAATGTTCAGCTTTCCCTGTGAGTCCTCCATATCTTCTGTCTTTTCATACTGTACACACCACCGTTTCCAAAACCTTTCCCAAACCTACCCACCTCTTCTCCCTCTTCCTATCAGACCTGTCTAACGTGTCCAGCATCACCACCTTGGCAGGAGCATTCCAGAGGAGAGGTCCCAGCTGTGTCACCAGCAACCTGGATTTAGACTGTATTCTGGTTACCATGAAATAGAACTCAAGAATATTGAATAATATAAAAATAAGTCCCTTTGGTCAACTTCTGTGCTGCCCCAGTTCCTGATTCTGAGCTATATATTTAAGTTCAGCTTTGATGGAAAGTGAATCACTAAAAGATTTTTTTTTTTTTAAATCAGCACATTTGACATAAGGATTTTTGCCTCATTTTGCTACTTGAAACTTTCCTTCCTTCAAGCACAAATAAGAGTCATCCTTGTTCAACAATGCAAAGGTTTGTTATTATTTTATTATTATTTTCTTGGGTTGTGTGGAATCAGGAAAAAAAATCTGGTTTGAAGATACCAGTGAATTCCACATTCTCCTATGCAGATACACAGAAATTTTCAGCTGTCAGCATAACAATTCCTCAAGTTTTCTGAATCCATCCTCCAGCACTAAAATTCTACCTACTCTTTTATCTATTCTGGATATTTAGACGGAAAATTATTTGAGTGGGAAGCAGCCTGTTCATTTCAAAGAGGATGACAAAGACTTGTTACTCAAAAGCATCTGTGCCTGTTCCATCATTAAAGGTCATTTTCTCCCAGTCAGCTCTTGCACAGAACATGTTCTCCCCTCTTTGCTTTGATACCCTGCAAGCAGCAACTCTGCTCATGTCCTTGGGACTCCAGATATCTCCTGAGGAATCCACATGGAAAAGGCAATACCTACTTCTATTTCCAAAGCAGCTGATTAGGGCTTGGGACATATTAAACAAAATGCAATAAATCCCTTGTGAGCACTGCTCCTCTGGCTCCCTCCCTACTCCTCCCTGGACCTCCCAGAGCTGCCTGGTGATTATTGTTTTGACCACTGTTTTCATGCAAGTCATTACAAACATTCTCTCGTTAGATTTAGAAACAGAACATGAAAGTGGCTTAAAAACTCACCCACTCCATTTTCTCATTTTTTCAAGAGCTTTCCACCTAGTCCAAATGCACAGAAGGAACTCTAGCCCATTAACATCCATCAGAGAGCAGTAATGAATTCATCAATATTGCTACAATCCGTGGGCACAGCATCGTGCTGAATCATTTAGTAACTACATCTGCAGCAGGAAGGGCTCACACCACCCTCCTCACACTGCCAGCAACAACCTCCCTGAAGAAGGAAAAATTAATGTATTGAGATCCTCCTCAGCTCTGTTATCCCTCTTCATGGGGCTGGTGGTGCCTCTCCTCACCAGTATTCCCACAGCCATCAAATCCTGCCTGGAGCTGCTCCCCCTGGACATCACTCTCCTTTGCCAAGCCACCTGCAGCCTTGCAAGGAGCTTTCAGCGCTTTCTTTCTACAAATGAAACAAGGATTTGGTTTTTCCCTGCTTTTTAACCCACATGGCAAAGACGTTAAGCCTTAAATTGAGTATTTAATTTGCAAAGAAAAAAAAAAAACAACAAAAACCCTTCAACACCAGGTTACTGCAATCATTATTGCCACACACTGGACTGTGATTTTATTTTGCTGTCTATTTACAGAGCTACAGAGGGACAAAATTCTTCCTCCAGCACGAAGTTTTCCTAACAGTGAAAGTTCTATACATAAGAAAAGCTAAAAGCTACCAAAAACACCCAGTCTTACGAGAAAATAATTATCAAGTAACGTGGAAGTTCCGCTACCGAAAAATAGCCCATACCTGTGGCTGGAGTACAACAGTATTAAGTTACTGTTCTCATAACAAAGGAAAAGGAATTTATTCTTGAAAAAAAATAAATCAGCCTTAATGGCATAAACAAAATTATCCTTAAATGTACATTGGAAACGACTTTGCCTGCTTTGCCTTGCCCAAGGATGCCAAGGCTGGGGGGCTCTGCCTGGCTGCAGTTTTCCATCTCTGTAAGTACCTTCCTTGTGTTTACACTCTCCCTTCTAATGGCATCTCTAATTAACCCCAAGAATAAAGAGGGTTTTGTTAAGGTAGCCCTTACAAAGCAAGTACAGTTAATTCAACTCCCAGTACCTTTGCTGCCTTAACACGGATGATGTCTCAGAACACATACACTTACACATGTGTCTACATATCCTCAACTCCCACGGCTTAATTCAATTAATACTATTAAATCTTTAATGCTTGGCTTCAAAGGCCTTTTTTTTAATTTTTAATAGCTCTCATAGGTTAGCACGAATGTTTTAAGTCTTTCTCCTATATTTTAAATAAACTCCTCTTTTCTTGCCACTTTGATGTTTGCCTTTCTGACAAACCTCTGCTCTGTGAAGCTGCTGCGACTTTGTTTTGTGTGCAAGGACATTACGAGCTCTAAAAGATATGTTAATCACCGAGCTGGAATCAGGGATTTTTTAAATTCCTCTCACCTGCCCTCTGGGCTGGGAGTTGGCACCAGAACAGCTTTCATCAAAACAATGAAACCCGTAAGGAGAGAAGATGCAACTGGAGGGAGGGAGCTCTGATTTGCATCTGTTTAGCATGGAAGCGGCAGGCGGGGCTTAATTCTCTTTTACTCTGCTTTCCCATGAAAGGAGAAAATGCCAAAGTCACCATATTTTATTTAAATAGTTAAAATAGGAGTTTTGACAAAAGACTAGTCAAGCTGGATGGAAGAATAAGCCTTGTGGCATCTAAAGGCACATCTGTTTCACATGTTTGATGGGCACTGAGTGTGTTTTTAATTCTCTCCTTCTCTCAACTACCTTGAGACCCCTCCCCACCTTCCCCTGGCCCATTTCTAAATTTTGAATTTGTGAGACAAGAGACAAAGCTTTGACAGCCCATTTCAGGCTTTTCTAGGCAGCATAAACTATAAGAAACAAAAAAGGAAAAAAACAAAAAAACCAGCACAGACTTTCCTCCTCCTTCTTTAAAGTTTATTTTCCTTCTGAGTAAGAAAAAGAAAACCCTTCTTAAAATAAAACTAAAAATCAGCATTTCCAGGGACAGGAAAAGGCACTATAGTATTATATACACTATCCAAGCTGACACAAAAAAGAAGAGATTAAAACCCTGGCTGTAAGCCAAGGCATCCAGACACAATTTTGCACAGAGCATACATAACAAAAGTGTTCCAGCATTCAGGATGTTGGAGCGTGTTTCCTGCACTCACACCTGGAAAGCCAACAGCACTAGAATTCCACGGATCCCAGGAATTCCCAGATCAACAGGTCCCTCACACCTCCAAAGGGAATGATGTACTTGATCCAGACCAACCTCCTGCAGAACAGAACCCCCCTCATAAAGCAAATTAAAAACAGAATAATAAAGACAACCTACAAAACTCTCCTGCTGTTCCTCACTCCTCAACATTTCAGCAGTTGCCACCACGCCGAGCACTCCCCAAAACTCCAAATCGTCAGCCATACAATGTGTCCTGACTTTTAAAGCCAATGTAAATACTCTTGGAGGCATCCTATGGTGGTATTATTATGAAATTAAATATACACAGACACTGTTGGTTGGCAGACAGACACCAAAATGGCAATTGCAGCATTCAGTGTGTTTAAAGCAGCAGGCCAGGCAAAAGGAGATTATTCACTAGGTAGTCAAACGTAAAAAAGAGCCAGACATTTCAGTCTGTCTCAGTGTCTCACAAAGGGGTCAGCGATTTGTAAATTTTAAACACAACACTTAAGCAGTTTTGCAGACTAAAAATCCTTTGATGATTTACCTCAGTGCTTCTCTGCAATAAACCAGTTTAAAAGTGATTTTGCTGTGCTCAAGCTTTTATATTTCACCTTCTCTACACACTAAGAATTCTGAAAGCCAAGTCAAACCAATTATAAACATTCCTATATTTTACTTCCTTATTAAATCTTCCCAAGAGAACCAATAAACATATAAACATAAATATCTTTCAGAGGAGTCACCCAAGTACCAATAAAATCTTCAGAAAGCAGCTGCTTTGCTGAAAAAGGATGAAAAAACATGGGCTGCATAATCATAGTCCGGCGCAAGGACAGTCATGCTGTTCTTCTGAGCAGCAGGTACAAATCTCTGCCTTAAAAACATATAAAAATTGCAGAGACTCTCAAAAAATTACAGTATTAAATATTGATTTCTCATCTGCATTTACGTACTCCCAAGAAAAGTAGTCAGTAGAATAGCAGTCATCTATGCTGTTTATCTAAAAACATTCCAACAGAGGCATTATCTTGACTTTCTGAGAAACTCTTCTAAATTGGTAGACAAAGTTTAACTTCATGAACTCTGCTCAACAACAGCAGCAAAATATAGTAACACTTCTCATAGGTAATAAGCATTCCATCACTTAAAAAAAAATCACTGCAAGCAGCAGAACACTGCAAGAAGCAATCAAACCCCTGCAATATGGCAGGATGGGCTCAAAAGGCAAATATTTCATTAGATAACCCAACAGAGGTGATTTTATGCTTTCAAATGGTCATTAGAGAAAGAGGTTTTTATCAAATAATTAAAAACCTGGGCAGGGGCATTTTAAAGATGCACCAGATCCTCCCTGGATCTGAATATTGAGGGTAGTGCATGATCAGGAATCTCTAACCAGACACTGCTGGAATGTGACTGGTAATGTCACAAAATGGGAGGGTGTTTCCCTGATTAATTAGTTAAGTGAATAATTAAAAATTTCAAAGTTCTGTTTTTCAAATAACAAGTGCTTTCCTTCACATACACCATGTGGCAGAGCACATTGTGCTTGACCATCCATCAGAGAACAGGCATGTTAAAACAGTTCTAAACAAAACTGCAGGATAAGGATTAATTAATGAGCTTCAATTCTGGCTGATTTCATAGGTTAGAGCAAACATCTCTGCCTTACTGCTGTTGTCACAAGCCTCATCCCTGTCCAAACAGAGCTGAAAGTCAGTAGAAAAGCAGCTTCACAGCAGCAAGTGGGTCAACAGATTTGGCTGAAAAAATCCTCATCACTAAAAAGAAAGAAATAAATAAAAATCAGAATGAAAAAACTAAGGTGATGCTCGGGGTCTGCTCACCCAGCCAGCAACACACCTGAGGAACTCCTGGGAACAGAATTCCTACCTACAGGGAAATGTGTTTGAAGGATTATTTTGTGCTGGAATCTCAGGGGATGAAGTTACCTTTAAAAATACTTTGTTTTGTCTCTCCCTGAGGAATACAAGAACTTTCTGTATCAGTTGTTTTAGTGGGGTTTGTCCCACAAAGGTTTTACTTGTGAACTGCACAACCCCTCCACCAGTGAGCAATTTTACTCATGCGATTACTCCCAGGGGACTCAGAGGAACTGTGTGAGAAAGAAGGAGCTTTGCCAACCCAAGGGTTGCACAATCAGGGGGGGAAAAAAAGTACAACCAAACTAGGGAGGGGGATAAATTGCAACTGACAAAAACTACAATCAAGAAATAGCTGGTGACAGATTGTTATTTAAGTACAAGGAAGTGATTTAAACAGGAGCAGTTGTAATAAGATTATACGATTCTCTATTAAGATTCTTAAAATGTCTTTGTTCTAGCAAAGCTCTGAAAAGACCATTGCCCTTGCAAAGGTTCAGAAACTACTAAATTGATGTTAAGTCTAGAAATTAATATGATTTGGGAGAATAATGAAAAAAATGTAAAAGAACATCCCAGACATCATTAGTACCTCGTCACCCATGCTGGTATTTTTCCCTAGCAGGGGTACAACGTGTGTTGTAGGATTTCTTGGTGGCAAAACTCAAGCCTAACAAGCAGAAGTAGGGAGCTTGCTCTGATTGGGTTTCTGCTTTTAAATAATGAAAACTCCCAGGTTGATTTTAGAAGCCATTACATTACATAAGTGACATCTCCAGAAGGGCAGGGAAGTCTCTATGAGGTTATACTGGAGAGAGATTAAATCAGTGTCTGGCTGCTGAATTTCAGCCATGACCCCCAGAATCCACCAAGTATTTTAAGTAGGCAGTTCTAAAACTACAGCCCCCCAAACTGGCCAAAACTCCTGCAATACTGAAAAGCAAACAAGGCAAGGGAGTCCTCAGATTTCTACCTTGTAGACTAGACATGAAACATCTCTAGCTAAGGTGTGTGGCATAGTTTTAAACTAATAAGCAGCTTTGAACTTTCAAAAAAACAATTTATTACTTAATTTAAGTATTGTTCACTGAGTGCTGCATTATGAGAAACAGAACAGCTTGAAAGAGCCAGGTCTGTCCCAAGCCCCCAGAAGCAGCACACTGGCCTTCTCCTGGCCTGGGTCACCCTCCAAAACTCTCCTGGACCTCATGACTCTTCAGTATTTATTAGCCAGTGACATGACAAGGCTCAGGCACTGCAGACAACACGGCTAGAACAGCTCTAGGAGGAAAGGCAGGAGCAGGAACAGTGTAGAAGGAAACTGGAGAGGTCTCATGCACAAATTTCTGCTAATTACTTGAGGCAGCTCAGGGAGCTCTAACTCCTGACGGCGGAAGGAAAACTATTCCTTGAAAACAACTTGTATGGATCAGGACAACAAAACAGACTGTGTTTGAGATTCCTTAAAACTTCCCCCAGCCACCTCCACCATGAAACACAGATAAGGGGAGCCTCCAAGGCGGAGCTGCACATCCAGGACTGGGCTGGGACTGGTTTCACCCAGTCCCAGAGCAGAGCCAGCTGCACTCCCACTGCCAGCGGGGACCTGTCCGTGCCTGAGCTCCTGTTTCCCCACCTGGAAAGGGCTGGATTTTGCAAGCCAAGGCACAGGCAGCATGAGCAGCCCAGGCCTGACCTTGAACACAAGCTCGAGGCACCAGTTAGAGGCATTTATGTTAACAGCCCTGGGTGACAGGAAACAGATAGACACACTAGTAACAATTAATGCAACACAGGGTATTGGCTCTGAGATCAATTTAAGTTCAGTTTTTGTAACAATACCAAATTATCTATACATAAGAAAAGCATCTCACTAGCATAATAACTCAAAGTTATATTTCCATATAAAAAGGCACAATAGCAAATTACAAACTGAATGCTGCAAACATCTCCAGTGACACTGCAACCAACAAACACAAAGTACTTTTATAGTGATTTTCTAACTAGTATCATCATTCATACAAACTCCAGTTAGATATTTACATAGAACTCAATCTTGGAAACTTAAGCTACTCTCCTTAAACTCTGCCTACAACCACGAGCTACCTAGAGAAACCACAGAACTTTCTGATCAACTACTTTGCCTTCATCAATAGTTTGGAGCAGCATCCTCAAATCAAGTAAATCCCAAATTTGGAAACTAGAGACGAACCTGTTATTTGTAAAATGGTAAATAAAGAACACCAGTTTTCCCATAGCTTTATACCTGCTGCACCACTCACCAAGAGGCTCAACCCAAAAGCCACTGAGTTCTAGATCCATCCTGAAGCCCACAGTGTCTGAATCCACTTTCACATTCAACCACTCTGAATTCTTTTTCCATCCAGAACAGGAAAGCAGTCCTGTAACAGCCACCTAAACTGATTAATTTGGACTTTTTAGGGTTTATTATTCAGCACAGCCCGGTCTGTATCAAACCTGGAGCACACCAACACCAGCAGACCTACAATCAGCCCCGGCAGGTTTTATTCCAGAGGACAGCAATCCATGTTGTTCTCCTCCATGGAGTCTCCTGCCTTCTTAATGAGCAGCCAGGCTACTGAAACACACAAAAACCTGCTGTTCTTTGAAGCACTTAAGCCAGCAGGATACTGGTACATTTCGATATTTTCCCTGCACAGATCAGAGCGAGGCAAAGTAGAAAAAGAACATTACAGGCGTTCCTACAAACCAGGCACATTTCATTTTCTATTAGCAACATCCCAAGGGACAGTTTAGCACTCTGCAAATATGGCCCTGGAAGACTGGGAAGCTGCTTCCTGAGCACCAGTCATTAAAGAAAGATATTAAAGTAACTTATATTCTTCTACACCAAACAAAAGCCAGAGTCATTTCCCCATCCTACGTACGAGACCTAAGAAAAGCAAGATCAGGAACATCATAACTACCCTTTAATGTATTTCCCCTAAACTGATTATCATTTAATGATTTTTCTCTCTCCCTCTCTCTCTCTAAAGGAAAAAAAAACCAACCACAGAAACAAAACACCGATTTCTGTATCAAGAGAGACTATCAGCATTTTTATGAAGTAACAAATTAGGCCTTTGGCATTTCCCAGCAGCGATCCAAGATTTGAGGCTTCTTAAAAGCTCCAAGTTTTAAAGCAATCAAATGGCTGACAGCTGGAACAAAATTAGCATGATTAACCAGTTATGTAAATAATGATGTGGTCAGTCCAAGCTGAATTCATTTCTGCTGCTTGCATTATACTGGACATCAGATGTTTGTGAACTCTTCACTAACTGTGACTGTAAGAATAATGGAAATGAAAACCAACATGAATATCACCAGCCAGGCTACCTGAGAGTCAGGGATGTCTCCTCTGGTCCTTCCACGACTACCAGATAATTCACAGATAGAACTTTTTTGGCCCAAATATTATCCACCACTGCTTAGCTTCTACCCAGGGAACAAGTCAACTACTTTTTCTCAGGAGACGAGTCCATGGAAAGATGGAGAAAGATGGAGAGAGACTACTTAAGAGGGCTTGGAGTGACAGGACAAGAAAGAATGGCTTCCCACTGACAGAGAGTAGCATTGGATAGGATACTGGGAAGGAATTCTTCCCTGTGAGGGGGGGGAGGCCCTGGCACAGGGTGCCCAGAGAAGCTGGGGCTGTTCCTGGATCCCTGGAAGTGTCCCAGGACAGGGTGGATGGGGCTTGGAGCAGCCTGGGATAGTGGAATGTGTCCCTGAGCTTTGTCAAAAGAATGAGCTTTAAGATCCTTTCCAAGCCAACCCATTCTGGGATTCTGAGATCCTGTTAGAGCCACATCTCATTTCTCACAGGCTGTTAATAATCTTCATTCCTCAGCAGATGTAAAAGTCAAGCTGATGTGTTAGAGAACTGTTGTGACACAGGGCTAATGTTGCAGAGTTACTTCATGGAATCAAGGAAGTTACAATCAGCACCCCCAAGTCAAACTTCCTCAAATGTAACCCACAGCCAATTTGGCCTTATCAGAATTCGCCTTCAGGAATGCACACTCATGGGTCATTTGTGCTTGATAATTTTTGATAACATAGTTAAATATTTAATATGGGTGAGATTATCTCTGAAATTCTGTCAAGCTAGTTTACCATTACTTTGTCGTTATAAAGGAAAATTTATCAAAAGTTTTGATTCTTCCCAATAAAATTCTATATTTGAGTTTGTTCAAAAATAACATATCTGAGAATCAGCCAAGACAAACGTATTTAGAAATAATTCCTAAATAGGCCACATTTTGCTAAAGATATCATTACAATATATTTGTATTTCTAATTTTTAAAAAAATCATTCTAACATCCCACAATTCGCATCCCAACAATACAATTTCCTATGACCTTGTATCTCACAAAACAGAGCAACACACTGGAATTATGCAAGAGTTCTGTATTACCATAAAACATGTATTTCAGTGGAGAGAATAATAAAACTTAATCTCGTGGCCTGATTTGCATTTTGAACTCCTGAAGTCAGACTCTACAGCCCAAAACATCTGCAACAGCTTCACAATCCTAACAAGTCTTTTAGGCCTCCTGTTGAAAATGGATGAGCATGTAGATAATTCAGGGTATTTTCTTAATATATAAGAACAAGAAATATGTCCAATTGCTGTAAACTTTAAATATCACTTGGTTTTTCAGATCACTGTCGATACCATGCTTGAGAAGGGGGAGGGGGAAGCATTACACACCCATAAAACTGAGAGCAAACGCTACCAGTTTTAAAGCCTTAGAGCTTTAAATCTTAACATTAATATTTCAACATTTATATTAAAGCCTTACAGCTTTTAAAATAGGGGACTTCCATTGTGGGCAGCCCGTGAAAATTACTGTTTCAATATGTTTCACAGCAATAATGCCTCTATGTAATGCAGCTCCCTGACTACCCAACCCCAATCGGCAGCATCTCAGGTACTGCAGGTAAAAATTTTAAAATATATAAAAGTATGTATCAATGTACATATACAGAGAGAGAGAATACCACAGAACCACAGAAAATCACAGAATTATTAGGGTTGAAAGGGACCTCCGGAGATCATCTAGTCCAAGCCCCCTGTATAAAACAGACCCTTAAAAATCATTAAAAGCATTAACACACATCTCCCAAACGACGATATCACTGAAAATACAACAAAACACCCCCCGCCACGA
>VZTX01001421.1:6228-19638 GCA_013400915.1 Pardalotus punctatus | reverse complement strand
CCCATCCCATCCCATCCCATAAACTGACACAATGCAAATTTCCAACACCCATCTCTTCCTCATCATCACCTTGTGTGGTCTGGAGTGAGATGGACCCCTACAAGATCTGAGTGCTGTGTCCAGTTCTGGGCCCCTCGCTGCAAGAAGGACATGGAGGGGATGGAGTGTGTCCAGGGAAGGAAATGGAGCTGGGGAAGGGGCTGGAGGGAGCTGGGGGGGCTCAGCCTGGAGAAAAGGAAGCTCAGNGAGCTGGGGGGGGCTCAGCGTGGAGAAAAGGGGGCTCAGGGGGGACCTTGTGGCTCTGCACAGCTCCTGACAGGAGGGGACAGCCAGGGGGGTCGGGCTCTGCTCCCAGGGAACAGGGACAGGAGGAGAGGGAACGGCCTCAAGTTGTTGGGAATGCCTCCAGCATATTGAGGGAATGGCTCAATGTGCCAGGGGAGGGTGAGGCTGGACGTCAGCAGGAATTTCTCCATGGAAAGGGTGGTCAGGCCATGGCAGGGGCTGCCCAGGGAGGTTTGGAGTGTCCATCCCTGGAGGTGTCCAAGGAAGGCCTGGATGTGGCACTGGGAGCTCTGGGTTGAGGACAAGGTGGGGATGGGTCACAGGTTGGACTCGATGGGCTGGGAGGTCTTTTCCAGCCTCACTGACCCTGTGATTCTCTGAAAATACACTCCAGAGCTCCCTGCCTTCAAAGCATCTCCTGTGGATGTTGGGCTGTTTCCCTCCGTGCCTTCAGGAGAGGTCACACCTCTGTGGGAGGGCTTTCCTCCATGCAGGCTCTCTTCGAGCTCCATTCTTTGCTCTGAGATGTTCAGTGCCTCTTGCTGTCTCCAGAAGACCAGACAACCCCCTCTTCTCCCTGTTCCCATTGGGAGAATCCCTGCCAGCTCAAACAGAGGTGCTGGGAAAAGCCCAAGCAGCTGCCTCAGTCCTTGCTTTCCTCCTCCTTCCCGCTTTGGGGAATCCAGAGGGAAAAAAGCCATTGTGGCTGGCACCAAGGCAGATGGCAGCACTAAAACTAAGAGCATTAATTACTACTATTATTTTTAGCAGAAGCATATTGGAAGCAGTGTGATTCAGAGCTGTCCAAGCCCCTGCAAGAGGCTGAGCACTCCAAGCCGAGCAGGAGGCAGCTGGCAAGAGCGGGGAGAAGGGACTGGATGCTCCTCCAAAACTTTGGGACACCAGCATTTATTCAGGCTGCACCCTCAAACAATTCCCAGGAGCAGATGTGCGCTGGATCTGAATTCAAAATGGGACAGCTCTCATATTCCCATGGTTGGGAATCAGAGCTGGGTGGGATCGTGCTGTTACTTTCACTGGCATGTTTCCGTGGGCAGCAGCAACGCACAGCTTTGGTGCTGGAAGTGGGAGACAAATCAGTCCATGTATTTTAATTTCTAACGTTTTATTGGCTTCATAAAACATGGAATGAGGTGCTGTGTGAACAAGAAGTGAGCAACAGTCCTGGCTTGAAGAATTTACAGGCAGAAAGATCAGACAATGGCTGGAAGGAAAGGGAATCTTTTTAGAGTTTATGAGCTGGGGGTGGTTCAAAGACACCTGTGCAGCTTCTGATCCCAAGAAATATGGAAATCATTTGCAACTTGTGCTTCTAATATACGTGGAAAGGTCGTAAAGAGCCAACAGCAGAGTTGGTAACTGCAAGAAAACCATCCCAGCAATGATTTAAGCACAAGGTCCACCTCACTGCTAAAGCCTGTTGTCCAGAACAATGTCTGAGGTAAGATCTAAAGGTGGCCTTAAAGCAAACACTTGTTCAAGAGGCTTTCTGAAAAGAAATTAGTGTGGAGCTATTGTCAAAGTTCAGTGTGTTCTTCATGAGTCAGTTGAACTGAGCCCCAGCCTTGTTGTTGGAGTCAAATGAAGGAGTGAAAGCAAATACTTGTCAAATATATTATTATGAGAATTCTGTGTTCACTCATTAAATCATTTATTAATGACTCCTGGAGGAGGGGAAAAAAAAAAAAAGAAAGAAAAATATCACCAGATGAGTTATTTAACAAAACCCCACAAATTCAGTATGTAACATATTCATCAGAATCTATTCAAGCAGCTTCAATGCTTGGATAAACCACTGTTTTTTAATCTAATTTCCCAGGCAGGAAGACTGCCAAAAAAGTGCAAATGATGCTGTAAGAACGAAGAGAAGCTTTTTGTGGCCAAATACCTCAATTATGTTTACACAGACACTCAGCATCTCACTCCCCAAAAGACACATTCCTGTGCGTTATTTGGACACAGGATTTATTTTTTTTTAATGCTTATTTCAGAGTAGGGGGGAGTTCAGGGTGTATTTGTCCACAGGACCGAACATATCACTCTGGATTCATTACAGAGGGATGGGTTGGAGGCAGCAATTCCTCTGTGCTGAGCTATTGAAAGTGAAATGGGATAATTGCCACAGTCACAACGAGACTGATCAAGCTGAGAGAAACAAGTTTCAAATTGTACCAATCAGCCCTAATCCGAAGGAGTTATTAACAGAGCTCTACCCTGGTGAGCCCACATCTGCTAACTTGAGATAATGATTTATATCACCCTTTATGAAAGTTCCAATTTATTCTAATTCAATAAGTGAAAGGCAGTGAGCTCGGAGGGAGTTGGGGACAAGGATTCTGTGGGAGCCCCTCGGCCGCTCTGCTCCTCCAGGCAGGGCCAGCAGCTCCTGGTGCCATCCACTGGAGGACAAAAGGAGACAGAAATCCCGTTTTGGACCTTTTGTTTTTTTAATATCTTCAAGTGACATCGAACTGCAAGGTGCTTACCTGGACCAGGGTGATGATGAAGCCTTCAAACCCCTTGGAGAGGATCAGCGGTGAGGTTGTGGTGTGGGAAGGAAAAGGAGGAATGCTTTCAGACTGAAAAGAGCTACGTTTGATTGGATATTAGGCAGGAATTCTTCCCTGTAAGGTGGTGAGGTGCTGGCCAGAGAAGCTGTGGCTGCCCCCGGATCCCTGGCAGTGCCCAAGGCCAGGATCACCCTGGGACAGTGGGAGATGTCCCTGCCATGGCAGTGGGTGGGTCTAGATGGGCTTTAAGGTCCCTTCCAGCCCAAAGCACCGTGGGATTCTGTGATGACGCCTCTTTCAGGACAAAAGAAGCAATCCAGAATGCCCAGACAAGGGATATTTCACTGTGATCTCAGACACAAAAGCCTGTTGCTTCCAGAGCTGTGGGGTCACCTTGCATCAACACCCACATTTTTGGGGACACATCTCCCATTGTGGGAGATGCTCATGGTGGCCACAGATGAGATGTGGCCCTTGGAGCCTGAGGTAGCTCCAGGGACAGGAGCCAGGCGTGCAGGAGAAGTCATTCCCTTGAAATAATAGCTGGGATTTCCCAGGTTTTTAACAGATGGTGACACCACAGCCCCACCTATCACAAAACACACTTCAATAATCCGTGGTTTTCTGCCAGAATCCTTATCACAGCCCAACCCAGAGCTGCCATGAGGCTGCTCCAACTCACACAAGCCACATGCCCCCTCCTGTAGTTGCACTGTTTTAAAATTTTCATTCTCTCTCATGGAGAATCTAGATAAACTGTATTTCTTGTACTTTCTTAATCTCTGTGTTTTGTGTTAGAGGTGTACAAGCCATAACCAATAGGTCTTTGGGGGTGGATTGTCTTTGGCCAATAGACAATTGTTTATTACTATGTATAAAAAGAAGTTCTTGTAAATAAAACCTTCTTCTTCGTCATCTTGAAGCCTGTCTGCCTGACTTCCCTACAAATCCCATGAACAACAGAAAAGCAAATCACACCCTCCGCCTCCCCCATGTCCCTCCCAGGGGCACGCACAGCCACGGGACCTGATTCCCTGAAGAATTCAAAGGTGTTAAACAGCAGGACACAGCCATTCCCAGTCCCTGCTGGGCCCTGGGAACAAAAGCATCAAGGTTTCTGCATATTGTTCTTCTCCTGAGGGGAAGCTTTATGTTATTTGCTGTGTTTGCACAGTTCCACTACCTGAGATGTTTGCTTGGCTTTCTTTTATTCAAACACATTTGTTCCAGTTGCGTTTCTGACCTATTTTACTGTTCTGTGAACACTCACTGATAATTTTTGCCTTTGTCTCAAGTAAGCACCAAGAAAGTAAAATTACCACAAGCATTTCTGTGACTGCTCGTGCAAAGTTTCATGGGAAAAAGGGATTTTCCCCTCTTTCTTTCCTTTTAATTATGCCTTCATATTTGACAGACTTCTAATTGTAAAATTTTTGGTTATCTGCTCAGAGCAGAAAGACCACCTGAGAACTGTTTAGATGGAACACATTGCTGATACCCATTTGTAGGCCAGTCCCAAAGAATTCCAGTTCCCTTCCCTTTCACAAAACACAATATTAGTCATAATTCCATACGTAAGCTCCAGATTTTCTAGGTTTTACTACTTTACACTATTTTATGGCCACACATCTGCCTTGCACCTCCCTGAGGTGACTGTCTTGGCACTGTGGGAGTTCATTAGCTGCTGAGCAGGGAATGTGCTGCCTGTCTGGAGTAATGCAAGTTTTCAGTGTGTCTTCTTAGCAGCCTGTTGAAATATTGACAGAAGACTATTTCCCATTGACGTTAAAACCATCAGTCTTCCCTTTTTTTTTTTTTTTTCCCTTGTTGAGGACTTTAAACAATATTTGAGTGAGTCCTCAACTGCCATTGAGGCTGTCTGGGAGCATGATATGCTACCCCAAAGCTGGCACCTCCTAAATTCACAGATAGAGTCAGTTCTGAATTCCAGCTGAGCCTGGTTTTCTGCCAACTTCCACATTGTGTAGCCTGAAGAAAAGGTAGCAAAATTTCAACAAAAGACAAAAAAAATTTTTTTAAAAAAATGTAGCAATGGAGAGGGAAAAGAGTCACTGTCAAATGTTAATGGCACGTTCCTGGCAGTGGGAATGAGACAAAGATTGGATCGGGTCAGGGGGAGGAGGGAGGCACTCACAACTCTGAGTGTAGCTTGAATGTTTACAGGCACAGGTTGAAAGGGAAAAAAAAGTCAAAGAAGTTCATGTTTCACCTGAAAGAATACAGGAAAGTTATTTGTTTTAAGACCAGCTTCTACTCAGGACAAAACCAGTATCATGGAGGGTCTTTAGGCTGCTGAAACAGGATGCAAATCCCAGCCCAGAGCAGGAGGGATTGCTCCAGCACTGGAGTGGGTGATGTATTGCCAGGCCTCTGCCTTGGCACTTCTCATCTGCTGCACGAGGAGCTGGGCCATGCAAAGCAGGCAGCGTGGAGCTGGATTCTCCTCCTTTTGTCACTTTGATTCATTCCTTCTCCAGGGTCATTAGTTCTTCCATATGGAGATCCATTACTGCCAGCCATTTCCAGAGCCCAGTGAAATCCTTCTTTACAGGTTCTCCATGAAGTGTGAATGATGTTGAGAACTTGTGCTGCACTTGCAGAGTTGAAAGTGTCTATGAAAATGGCTAAACCCTGTTCCTCTTTCTCAAGGCACCCTGAGTTTTCTGCTGATCACAATTAATCAGCACATGGAAAATGAAAAAACTCCTACAATATTTTAAGTATTCATCTGCTGGGGGAAGAGAGATGATTTCTTACCAGCCACTAGGAGGAAATGTCCAGCTCACTTAATTGCCAGCAATCCTTTAAAAGCACAGCTTGCATTTGCTCTGCCATAACCACCTGGCTGAGAGGATTCTGAGGTCAACAATATCCTCACCACAAGTCTCATTTATTCTCCCCAAGACTTGCTGCAGCCTGGAGCTAGTCCAGAAGAACCCACCGGGGCAGAAATCCATCTCCAATCCTGTGATAAACCCACTGAGCCAAATATTCCCTGCACCTCTGGGGAATGAATGCCCACAGTGACCCCAGAGCCACCAGCCCTGGCTGTGGTGCACCAGATTTACCTGGTGCAGATGGTTCTGGATGAATTCCCTGGGTGAGGACACCCAGAGCCCTGAGGGTGATTTATGGGAGCTTGGGTGAGGTCTCTTTGAGTCAGAGCAGATGGATCTGTGCCAGGAGCAGCTGTTGCCATGAAAAAACCCCAGCCAGGTTGTGCAGGGGATGGAGGTGGCCGAGCTGGTGGCATCAGGCTCCTAGGGACTGTCCCCACCGTGCCCTGGTGCCTGCTCCCCCTGCTCCCTCCCAGCTCAGCCTGTGCCAGCTGTCACCAGGGTTAGACATTCAATCTGGAGCAATCAGGGAGGTGTAAAACCAGTAACTGTTAAATATTTATTGAGATGATCAGCTTGACCTTTATTTTTACCATTATTTGTGCACCACGGAGGAGTTGTGGGGGCTGGCTGCAAACAGGGGCTGTGAACGCACCTGAGCCATGGCCCAGCTCTTGCTTCCACCTCCTCATCTTCCTCCTCCTCCTCCTCTCACCTTCCCTCCTTCCTCTGGCTGGGAATGAGCCCCAGGGTCTGACAAAAGCCTGCTGTGGTTGGCAGCAGCGAAGCTGAGGGAGGTTTCATCTTTACTGTCCAGTTTAGCCCAAGCACATCACAAGCCATCCAAAAAGGCACCACTTCTCGAGTTTCTTACATCCTAAGGAGGCAGCCCAGGAGCTGAGCAGGACTGAGGAAAAACACACCCCAATCCCTGCTGTGTATTCCCCTTCTTTTCTCCTGTCTCCCTCACTGTAGTAAGGGCCTCCTGTGTAAGCACCCTCCTTCCATCCTCACCCCACAAAAACTCCCCAAGACGGGGGTGGACTTCTGCATCTCCCGCTTTCAAGATGAAAATAAAGCGGAGGTGGGCAGGAGGAGGAAAAAAGAGATTTCAATTGACCCTGGGTTTCTGTTTGACCGTCACAGCTAATTGAATTGCCTTCAGTCAGTGCCAGGATTTGATGGCTGCCTTAAGAATAGGGCTGGCAGAGTAACAGGGGATGACAGCTGCTTTCTGCAGCTGGTTCCAAACCAAGGAGCAGGTCAATGAGCATGGATGAACTGGGGCTTGAAAGCAAGGGAGTACATGCGCACTCTCCTCCCAACACGGCCAAAAGATGGGAGGAATTGCCATTTCTCTCTGATTTCCCAATTCAGCACAAAATATCTGGACAAATGTCACTGCGTTGTGAAAGCTGTTGAGCTTTTGAGCGTTTTTTTTTACCCCTCTTTCCTGTCTATAATTTTCCTAAGCCCATTTTTCTGCCCAGTGGCTGAGATGGAATCAGTGACGGAAAAGCAGCACTGCTGGAATCAATTGAAAAAAGTCATTAAGCAGCTGTGGTGTAAAAAAACCTCCCCTGCCCTGAACTCTGGAGCTGGTCCTGTTCACCCACTTCTCCCAGTTTGGCCCAGCTGGGACAGCGTGTCCTGCAGCCAGGAATGGGAGAGCCAGTCTCCTGGTAAATTTAGATTTCTGGGACCTGCCACCTTCTCCCGGTAAATTTAGATTTCTGGGACCTGCCACCTTGATAAACAGCCATGATTTGGAGCTCTCACTGCTCGCTGTTGACTGCTCTGTGGTGCTGAACCAGAAAGCTGCGGTGACCCAGCCTGAGCCACCACCCCACAGTGACCGGCCATGGGGACATCCTGCTGTCCCTCTTCAGCCCAGGGGCCACTCGGTGGCTCTCAGAACAAAACCCACTCCCATTTATGGCTGGCCCAGCTGCTGTGGCGATAGAAATGAAAGCTGGGGCCACCAGACAGCCAGAGCTCCCCGCCAGTGGCCACCAAGCCTCGGTGGTTCAGTGCCACAGGGCAGAGGTTGCCCAGTGTGGGGTGGGTTCAAGTGATGGAAAAGCAGAGCAGAGCACTGGGGATGTGCTCTGGGTGCTGAGAACTCCTCCCTCAAGCATCTCAAAATGCTCCTGTGAAATAAAGTAGCGCTGGTGGTTGGATTTCTGAAAAGGAATATTAAAAAAAAAAAAAAGTCTTGTCCTTGTCCAGCTCTGAACTCTGGCCCTGAATGCTGAGAATTCAGGCCATTTTTTTTAATCTGGCCACAGATATTTTGATGGGTTATGTGAAGACTATAAAACATCTCAGTGTGACAGGCCGTTCCTCTCTGAGCTGATGCTCAAATACTTTATGGAAAACAAAGGCATAAAATACAGGCAACTGATATCTAAAGAAGGAGAATGACCTAACTTGTCAGTGAAAGTTATCATTGCTTTTTTCACCAGTGAGTATTTTTTTCTAGCTTTCATTAAAATAGGGAACAAGAGCAAACCCATTCTTAAAGGAGACAGCTTCCTTTTTTGCCTTTTTTCTTTTTTTTTAAAATGGGATATACCACACATTTTTTTCTGATGGAGCCAATCTAATTCTCAAATGGAAGAAATTAGCATGACAATCAGTGACTTCTCTATAAATAGAGCAATTATCAGGAGAAAAATAAGGTCAAAATGTATTTACTACTAATTCAAAATCTTAGTGAGCCACTGAACAAGCGATTTGCTATAACATGGAAATGTCCTGAGGGGATGAGTTAAGAAGCAGAGCTGTACATGCGGCTGCCTGCAATTTTATGAAGTGAAAGTATTTGAAAATGCTGTTTTTCAAGGCTGTGGGCACGGGGCCAGCTGCCTTTCTGGCATGTAAATCATATCTATCACTTTAAAGTTTACAACTCAAAGGTACCCCTTTTCATCAGGGGTAATTAATTAATGAGAGGACAGAGACTGGGCAACAGAAGACACTGATATAAACTGAAGAATCTCTCAGCCTCCTGTTTAAGCACTCATTACTTTTATTGTCACAAGAAGTGTAACAGGCTGGCTGGAGTTTTGGACAGCTCTAACATATCTCTCACTAAAACATTTCCACCTGGTCCAATGGGGTAAAAGGACAAATCCAAAGAACCACATTTCAGTCATTCTCCTCATAACCTATTCCTGTATTTATGGATTCGAGCACTATGGTTACTCATTCTGTTGGGATTTCTAAATAATGGAGATTGATCCAAATACAGATTTCTTTCCTGACAGGGAAGGGTTGAGCTGTACCTGGGTTTATGTCCATGCACACACAGGTTAAAAGTTAAGGAGATGAGCAAGAATAGTCTGGAGTCAGCCAAAACATTGGCTCTGCTTCCCTCTGAGAGTGAAAAGTGGTTCTGTACCAGACAACGACTTTTTGGAGGTGCCCTGAAATCTTTCAGAGAGTTTTTAGCAGTGAATGGTGCCTGGGAAAGATTTGAGATGTGGCTGGTGGGAATAGAACATCCCTTCTGCTGAATAAAAGGAAGAATTGTCCTTTTTATACGCACTGGTAACACTGGCTTCCTTGTGGGGTGAAAAAACCAATCTTGAGGAACTCCTGGAGCTCAGCAAAGGCTCTCCCTTGTCCATACCCGTGAATCCCTGGGATCAGAGGGTCCCCAAATCCTCAGGAATGCTGCCCAGGCCCTGTCTTTGCGCTCAGGATGAGCAGGCTGTGGCTCCACCACGGTGCTCACATGGGGGACGGCACTTTTGCCTCTCTCTGTCCTCCCTGTCACCGTGCCAGGTCAGAGACTGCACATAGCCCCAGTAATTAAGCCAGATAAATAAAATCACATTGCTCATAATTGCTGTGGACAATTTTGTGTAATTAGATGTTAAGTGTGGTAGCCACTCTCCTTTATGGCCCCAGATAAGTACCTGCACCTTGACTTGGAAGAAGCCTGGTAGGAAATATAACTGCTTTGTTGCTCTCTGTGTAATTAACTACCATTAAAGCCACTAATTAGATCATAAGTTTTAAATAAGATGCCCTAATTATCTTTGGTACACAGTGAACTGATTTGCCAGGGCAGAGCCTTACAAAAGTGAAAAAAAAAAAAAAATTCTTTTGGCAGCTCTCAGGGTTATTCTTCTATATCTCTGAGTCTGCATGTTCCAGGTGCAGAAGGTAAATTTGGTGGTTGCTACTGTACTGGAAAACCCAACCTTGGGGAAGAAGGACAAAGCAGTGAATAAATACCCAAAACACACAGCAGGTGATCCACAAAGAGGTGCAAGTGTGCACACAGGCAGGGGAAGTTCTTCCTTCCAGAAAAGAAAACAATTTTTTGGTGGTGATGGTGTTCTTCACCTATTTCGTTTTTGTTGGTAACACTGCACTAGAGAGGAAGTTTGGAGGCTTTGAGTAAAGCAATATGTCTCTTAATTCTGCCGTGTTTTAGTCAGCTCTCGGAATTGCTCAGCCAGCAAACTTTCTGATCTGCCTGCCCTAGGAACAGAGAACAGTGTGCACAGCAAAGAGAGCATAATCTAGCAAACACCTGCGTCTGAACCCTGATTATATAAAAGTTTTGCCTGGTTGAAGAACAAATATTCCGTGTGCCTTAGCATTCAAAGCTCTCGGACTTTGCATTTCATGAGTTTCTGCTCTTTGAGCAAAGGTGAGGCAAAGCCAAGGCAATTCGTGGGGTGAGGACCTGCACGGAGATTTCGTGGTGTAAATTCCAGCCAGCCAGACCCGCTGAATACTCTCCCTGAGCTTTTCATCCATTCTAATTGGGAGAGAAATGTATGCTAGCCTGGCACTCCACTGTTAGCTCAAGGTTTTAGTTCAATCCTATCTTGGATTTTGAAGAATGACAACTGTGAAAGGCAGAGGAAGCTGAAGCAGGAGGCTGAGAAGGCAAGGGAGGGCAGAACAGAGCAGCAGGAACGAGGGAAGGCTCAGAAGGAAGAACCACATCAAGCCTGCAGCCCATTTTTCTGTTTCCCAGGGTCAGGTGAAGCTGGAAAATCCTCAGGATGGGACTGAGTCAGGACAGGGTAGTCCTACTCTGAAAAATCAAAGCCCCGTGTGGCAGGAGAGTCTTTGAGAGAAACAGAGATAGAGAGACAGCTCTAAATTGTTTCATAATTTACTGCTGGTAGGACCAACTCTCTGCCTGGACACAGGGGAGGAGAAGAGCTGTGGTTTGACACCAGCACTTTGTTCTCAGCCTTTGTCCCAGTCACTCACAAGCTGGGCTTTTCCAAAATCCTTAACCGAGCCACAATTTTGCAGACCCCAGAATCCTGACCCTTTCCCCCAGCAAGAGCCCGCTCCTACCCTCCCTCAGTGGGGGTAAATGAGAAGAGCTCCTCTGTTCCCAGCAAATTGTGGAAATCACTTTCCCTTCCCACTGCATCCATGGAGAAATGAAGCCTGTTCTTCACAGAGCCTGTGCTACAGGAGATTCCCCTCCTGCCGTACATAACCCGAAATTTCCCTGAGTTAGGGAAACATGAGAGTATTTTCCCTCATCTGATCTACCACTGGATCCCTTTGCAGATGTAACTCTGCCAATGCACGAGTCTCCATGTTTTGAAAAATGCAAGCAACTGAAGACAAATCAGTCGTCATTCCGGGTTTGCACATGGTTCCGGGCTTGCCTGGATCTAATTGTTTATATTGAATTTAAAGAAATAATTTAGCTTTTGGAAAAGTCTGAAGATCCAGGATGATTTCTAACAGTCTTGGGTATTATTTGCCTTTGCTGCTTGCAACTGCCAGACTCTTTTAGGGGTCTGAGCCATGGTTGTAATTTAATTTTTTTTCCCCATGAACACCTTTGGCTCCCAGGAACATTTTGAAAGGTCAAAGAAAGTTTTAAGCAGCCCCTCACCTCTGTGGTTGCCCCCAAAAATAAAAATATGTACAGAAATACAAAAATAGTCCCTAAATAACAACACTTGGTCACGTGCCACCAAGGACAAAACACATGATGGCATTTCCTCTGGGAAAGCTGCGGCTTCCCTTGATTTGCTGTGTACAGATGTCTCAGATAGTGCTGTTCTTTCATTCTTAAGGCAGCTCCAATAAAAGCGAAATAAAAATTAATCTTACCCGCTCCAGAGGGGAACACTCTTCCTCACCACTCCTAATTTTACTTAGAAATGTTTAAGTGTCAGGAAAAAAAGAAAGAACCCAAACTTGTCTGGCCATACTGTTTTTCTTCTCACTTTCCCTGCTCCTTTTCTCTCCTGATCTTCCTCCCACAATTTTAGCCTGCCAACATCTGTGGCTCTCCTTTACCTGTTGTTCACATAGGTGGCAAAAAAAAAAAAAAAAATTAAAAAATCATTTTTGGTACAAGCCAAAGTCTGACCAGTTATTTGCTACACCTTGAATTCCCTAAATAAATCAAGAGGAAAAAAATAGTCCTGTGTTTTCATCCTCTGGTGCTGCCCATACACTCAACCCCAGCAGCTAAAATAATGCAGGAGATGATTTTTGTGTTTGTGAAAAACCATCAGGTGCCTGTGCCAAGCACAGGGAGCATCAGCAGCAACAATTCCAGCCCCTTCTGCAGGACCCTGAGCTGCTGCTCAGGAAAGCTTTTGCCACCCTCTCCCCAGGCTGTTGCCTCCCAGAATTTCAATGTTAAATTAAATTTGAAATGTGTAATTAATTGGCTTAAAAAAAAATAAAAATCCTTTTCTCTACAATCAACACCAGTCAGTTGGGCCTTTTCTGAAGTGCTGCAGCTCCTCTTTGTTTGGGGATAGGTTTTAGGACCTTTTGAACAGATCCTTTTCCAATATCCCCATGTGCTAATAATAGGCATTGCATTATTAGCACAGTGTATGGATGGGATATTCAATGAAAGGAGCTTTGACAGGGATAGAAGTCAGGAAGAAGCCTCGGAAATAATATTAACTTTTGGAAAACTACCTAATAAAGCATTTTCTTAGAATAGACAGGGGAGAGCTTTTCTGGAAGCTTGACTTGTAATGCAGAAGCTGAACCTCTGCCTCTCTTTTAAATTAAGCTTGATATTTAACGAAAATGGGCCACTTTGCAAAAATTCATATAGAAAACCTACCATTTCATTTTGGCAGTGAATGAGATGAAAATCAGAATGAAAAAAGTCAAGGTGTTGGGTTTTTTGCTTGGTGGGGGTTTTGTGGATTTGTTTGTTTGTTTTGGAGTTTTTTTTGAGGGGGTGGGGTTTTTTTGTTTGTTTTGGTCTTGAGGTTTTTCTGGGGTTTTTATCTGGGTTTTTTGTTGTTTTGTTTTCTGTTTTTTGTTGTTGGTGGTGGGGTTTTTTATTTGAGGGTTTTTTTTGTTTGGTTGGTTTTTTGTTTGTTTTCTGGGGTGTTTTTTAGGTATTTGTTCGATTTGTTTGGTTTTTTTTTCCTAGAAACCACCTAGAACAAAACCCTAAATTTACAGCAGATTCCTCCCTGGTCCTGCAGCAACTCCCCCACCACATTTCACCCACAGCAGCCCAGCCAGGCCATCACTCACTGCCCCCAGCTTCCCTTCCTGCCCTCCCCACACCAGAGCTGCTTGCACCTTTTGGGGACTGAACTAAACCCTTTGAAATGTCCTTAAAAGCCTCTGTATAGGTTTGAAAGTGGTGTCTGCCAAGGAAGGCAGGAACCTCCCTTGGGATGGAGAATTTGACCCCCCTTCCCTCCAAATTATTATAACTTTGACATCAAGGGGCTCTCAGAAAAAAGATATGGGAA
>VZTX01001419.1:0-21110 GCA_013400915.1 Pardalotus punctatus | reverse complement strand
GTCCCCAGCACCGCGACCCCGGCGCTCACGGAACTCGGAGCCTGCCCCGCCTTCAGCAGAAGCGCTTTGCGATCCCACTCCACCTTCCCAGCTGCGTGACATCTGCAACTGTTAGCGTAGCCAGAGAACCGAAGGATTATTTCCGTGGAAGGGATCTCTGTGCGCACTCCAGCTCAAAACGGGGCCGGTTGAAAGTCGGGCTGGGCTGCACAGGGTGGTGGTCACTCGGGCGGTGAATGCTTAATTAACCCTTAATTTACCCTCTGGTAAATGTTTAATTAACGTGTTGAGCAGAATTAGCCTTGGGCTCTGCGTTAAGCTTCTCTGAGCATGACCACCTGGATGCCAGGAAAGGGTTTTTGGGGTACGCTGCTCCAGCCCTCTCCTCCAGGCTGTGGAGCTGGGAAGGGTTGAGGCTGCCCGTACCCAGCCGATGCCAACAGCACCGTGTGTTTTTGCCAGCCGGGAACGCTACTTGGAGCTGACAGTCACCAGTGATTTGCAGTTAATACAAAGTCCAAGGCTCTGCTCCCTTTCCCTCCAGTGCAC
Organism: Pardalotus punctatus; assembly: GCA_013400915.1. Taxonomy (NCBI): domain Eukaryota; kingdom Metazoa; phylum Chordata; class Aves; order Passeriformes; family Pardalotidae; genus Pardalotus; species Pardalotus punctatus. The sequence goes on along the minus strand of VZTX01001419.1, from coordinate 20,561 downwards.
TTTGCTCCTTTGCAGTGTCTGGGCAACGTTAGTGTTAGATAAGCCGGTCCAAGCAGAGCTGGACACACAACCATCAGCCATCACCCCTCCTGGCAAGACACCTCTGTGTTCAGGGCTGCATGGCAAGCTGCCGTCTGTGCCCCCTGTCTTGCCCTGCTGGACTCCCCAGTGCCAACCTCTTCTGTGCTACACATCTGCATTCACTCCCTGCTCATGATCATACAACCACAGAATGGTTTGGATTGGAAGGAACCTCAAAGATCTCGTTTCAACCCTCCTTCCATGGGCAGGGATGCCATCCACTAGACCAGGTTGCTGAGGGCTCCATTAAACATGGCCTTGAACACCTTCAGTGGTGGGGCAGCCACAACTCCTCCGGGCAACCTGCTCCAGGACTCACCACCCTCAGAGTAAAGAATTCATCTGCATATGAACCCTTCCTTTCCTCCCTTTGCTTCCTGCCCTAAACAACCCCTAATAACAGAAGGAAACTGAAGTATTTAAATGAGATAATTTATATATCGATATAAAATATAGTTATATATAAAAATTGTCCCAAACCTAATTATACTGATAATTAAGGAGGTTATGTTCTAATAGCTGGCCCACACACCCACAGAAGAGCACAGGGTGATGATGGCAGGAGGGGGAGCCCACGCAGCACCTGTCAGGCTGCTTCCAGGCCCATCTCAGGAGCCATCAGCCCACTAAAGGCCCATTTCGAGGGGCACAGAGACACAATGGCAGGTGGGAAACCACATTTAGGACTTAGGGGAAGGNAACCCAAATTTAGGACTTAGGGAAAGGGAAACTCTGTCCAGCACCCTCCCAGGGAAGCCTCAGCCGCAGACCATCTTTAGGATTGGGGGTGTCACTGCGTTCAGGGGTCTGGAACACAGGCCAGGATGGAGGGGAGGAGCATTTGGTGGCTCACACAGGATTCATTAGGGAGTATTTATGGCAGGAAGCAAAGGCAAACAAGGGAGGGATCTACATGACACAGAGGAACAAATTTGGGATACAGGAATAAAAAGGGCCAGTCACACGTAAATGGTTTGTGATGGTTTGGCCATGTCCTGCCCCTGATCAATGCAGCCTGTCCTGTATTCTCATTAAACTCTTTCTGCACTTTGCCCTGGGTGAGGAACTTGTGGCCAGAGCACCACAGGGAGTTGGCTACTGGTAGGGTGGAGAGGTTGGCATTGAGGGGCAACTACTGGGCAGTGCTTGAGCCCGGCTCCTGGAAGGAGATGCACTGTACAAGTGTGTGCATACTTCTGTAAATACACAGATGCTTCACCAGTGCACCTCCATCCTGCTCAGCTGGAGCAGGGCCTGGGATGAGGCTGCCAGTGCTGTGTGGGATGCTCTGTGTGGCTGGATGTGTAATCTGTGTGGCCAGCCATGGTTACATGGTTAAGTGGAATATATTCAGACTCACAGAATATTCTGAGTTTAAAGGGACACCCAACAAGGATCATTGAGTCCAACATGTGTGGGGTGCCTACTGGAAATACAAGCTCAGCCTGGCTATTGTTTGGGGTTGAGGATGCAGAGCCATCGCAGCCTCTCTCAGGCTGTCACATCTGGCACAATGCATTTTTCTCCAACAGCAACCTGTTTAAGATCCAATCACTCCAGTTTGCTGTGAGGATCTGGCAGTATTTCCACTCCACAGAGCTGCAGTCCTGCCAGAAAGCAGACAAAAAGAAGAGAAACAAGATCTGGCACTCCTGCTGATACAGAAATTATTTTCCATGAGTTTATTTCTCATTAAATTAATGCTTTCATGCCTCTGTGTTCTCCTCAAAGCAGCAAGATCAATGCTCAGCTCCCATCTGTTTTTTTCTATGTAGGTCACTCTTCTGGGCTCTTGTGCTGTGGGCAGAGCTGGGCAGGAGCCGACAGCAGAGCTGCAGCTGGTGGCCCATCCCTGAGTGATTCTACCCACGCTGTGCAGCCTTAGGACCCCTGTGTGACCCTGTTGTGTCACTGCTGCTCTGGTCCTTTTGACCTGATGGCCCCAAACTACAGCTGTGGCCCAGCAGCCTCTCAGAAACACATGCTCTGGTTGTAGAAAACAGTTTTCAGAATTTTTTTTTCACCTTTGAATTATCCTCCTCCTTTCCACATCACTCCACACACACAGAGCTGGGAGCTGCCACCTCCTCGCTGCTGTCGAGCTTCCCTTCTCAGACCACCTCATACCCTTCCATGTTGGATGGCCTTGATCCTGCCACCCAAGAACTTCTCAAGAGTGCTTATCCCACCAGTTTTAGCATCATTTTAGCCTGTCCCCCTCCCACCAGAGGCTGTGGCAGCAGAGGGTTCCATTCTGCTTCCAACTGGGAAGGAGATGCCTCTGAAGGGTTCTTCCTTCCCATGCCATTGAGCTGGGCAGCAGGATGCTACCCCAGCAGCAGTACAGCAGGAGTCCCCACAGCATCAGGCTTTTTCCTCCTTGGTCCTCAGTTCCTGCCCCTCATCACTTAAGTGATGCTGGCACCAGCAGCTGGAATACTGCCCACAGGCTCCCAAGGATGTACCGCCTCACAGCTAAGCTCCTCCTTGTAAGGCACTTCCTTTTTTATCATCCTCAGTACTACCAGAAAAAATCAGCAGCTGGGAAGCAACACCAAGTCTTGCTTTCTCACCCACCAGCACACAACTGAAAGCAGGCAGCACTGCCTCAACACACAACCTAAACAAAATCCTTCCCTGTAAAGAGACGGAGCTGATCTGCTCCACATTTAATGAGCAAAGTCAATTTCCAGTCCTTACAGGCAAAGAGCAGGGATGAGCACATTACTGGGCCTGCCAGGGAAGACTGGCTCATTGGTGGAACAGCCAGGTGCTCCAGCAACTACTGGAATAGATACACAAATGGAAAAGATACAATCAAATCACCACAGGCCCAAAGAAGAGCTCTTAATAGCAGAAGCAAAATGCAGGTTGAACCTGTGCAGTGCGTACTGGGGTAATGGTGGGCTCTCAAGGAAAAGCCAACAAAACCCACAACACCCTCTCTGCAACCAGCCACCTCCAAAAGCAGTAAGTTCTCTACACTGCTTGTCCCCAAGATGCTTCCAAATAAGATCCAGGACACACCTTTGCTTTTTCTGTTTTCATTTATTGTTCAGTACGGGACACAGGTGAGGTAAGACATCTCACAAGGGTCTAAGCTGACAAGCTCCTTGCTGATGGAGCTTCAGGATGCAAGAGACTGTGGTTCCTTTTTACTTCCCGCAGCACCAACGGCCCCTGCTCCCTGCAGGTCTGCAGGGAAAGGGAGAGATACTGGCCAGGTGGGCTGTGGGCTCTTAACAGGCCAACAGGCAACTGAGGGTTCAACTCAGAGAGGAGACTGTCAAGACTCTGCCAAGACAGGCTCCTACTAACAGGACTCCAAAATGGTGGGGGTGGTTAGCAGAACAACTAGAACAATGACTGTGGAAGGGGAAGCCTCAGGGGAGGCCTCCGTACTGAAACGTGCGCAACAAAAGGTCCCTTCTTGCTTCCATTTCTTAATCGAGGGACAGCTCCTCATGGGGTGCTTCAGTGATTGGCATTGACAATATCCACAAACTCTGGCTTGAGAGAAGCTCCACCAACAAGGAAGCCATCCACATCATGCTGAGAGGCCAGCTCCTTACAGTTGCTGCCAGTGACAGAACCTAAGGAAGGAGCAGTGTTTTAAGGTCAGATGTGGCAGCACTAAGAAAACGGGACCAGGGCAAAGGAAAGACTGTCAAGGTACCAGCCACCTCTTGCAGACAGCAAGACTATCTCCCACTTATCCAAGAAAGCTACCCAAGCAAGGTAGAAGGTGGTTCTTCATGCTCTGAAAATCAAGAGTTTCCTTGCCAAGCAGAGAATGATGTACAGCAACAGGTAGGGAAACTAAACTTCCTGTCCTGGAAAGTCGCTTCAGACTTGCTTACCTCCATAGATAATCCTAGTTGACTGAGCAACAGCATCAGACACGTGGCTTTTCAGCCACCCCCGCAGCTTCTCGTGAACTTCCTGAGCCTGCAACAGAACCACAAGAGTCCCACTGAGGCCTGAGCTGTTCTGCACACAATTCCCTTCCAGAGACAAGGGAACAGTTATATATTATCTAAGTCACTAAGAATCTCCAGGAGATTCTCAGTAAGAATCTTCAGGAATGTTTCCTGAGGGGGAAGGGTCAGTTGGCCATTTAGTCAGCCACTTCTCCCCTGCTCATACCTGTTGGGGAGTTGCAGTTTTACCAGTTCCGATAGCCCAAACTGGCTCATAGGCAAGAACCACTTTACTCCAGTCCTTCACATTATCTATGGATGAGGGAGAATGTTATAGGTGAGCACAATACCCCCATGCTGGGAAGAGCAGAGCAGGAAAATTGCTAAAAACAACCCAAGCCAACCATTTCTTTTTCCTCTTACCAGCAATAGCCTTGGTCTGTTCAAATACCACCTTCTCTGTTATGCCAGCTTCTCTCTCATCCAGCTTCTCTCCAATGCAGGCAATGACTCCAAGGCCCTCAGCCAGAGCATGAGCCACCTTCTGCCCAATCAACTGGGAATGGAAAAGAAACAAGGCAGCAAATAAAACAGGACTACAGGAGTAGGTCTGGTTTACGTGCTTTTTCAGTCTTTGCAGACCCATCTGAGATGGACCATCTCTCCATTCTATGAGGCCACTCACCTCATCAGACTCTCCAAAAACATGCCTTCGCTCCGAGTGGCCCAGGATCACCCATGCAGCTCCAATATCTTTGATCATTGCTGGGCTGGGGAGAAAGGAGATGATTCACTGGAGGAAATTCACATCCCAGAGGCACCCTGACTTTCCTATCTCTGGGGCTCACCTGATCTCTCCTGTGAAAGCACCCTTTGGTACCTTGTAACAGTTCTGTGCTGCAACTCCAATCTTTGCATCGAGCTTCTGACGGGCAAAGTCAAGGTAGATGGCAGGAGCTCCACAAACCACCTCTGCAAGGCAAAGCACATGCTTACCCTTGAAGGAGGCAAAGGGCAGAAACTGCACCCAGCCACTGATCCCAAATCCCAGCCCAAGAGGTCATCCTCTCCAAGGAAGGCACAGCCTGCCCCCCCTCACTGACATTTTGGGGGCCCTCTGCCACAGAACAATCCCGGCTATTTGATGACTCAACAGCAGGGAGGAAAGCCCTTTTCAGGGGGCTGGGCAGGCGATACCAGGCTGACAGCCAGGTCACAGGAGTCCCCTAGAAAGGGCCCAGATAAGACAGCGGGCGAGAATCCCACCCTGCAGCCTAGGCTTGGCCTGGCCGAACCGAGGAGAGCCGCACCGGGTTGCACCCGGGGCTGTAACCGGGCACGGTGGCGGGGCAGGAGCAGCAGGCGGGGCAGGGGCAGCGCAGCTCGGAGCTCGAAACCTCCGCTCCCGGGAAGTGGGGCCAGGCCCAGGGGAGACGCGAGGCCCCCGAGACTGCGGGCCGGTCGGGGTCTCCGGGGATCGGCCGGGGGCGCCCCGGGGGTCGGCCGCACGTGTCCGTCGGGCCCGCGGGAACCCGGATCCGGTTTCGCGAGTATATTTAGCGCCACCGCGGCGAGGTTATATTTAGGCCCCCGTCGCCCTCTGACATTTGCCGCTCCCCCGCCCGGGCCCGGGCCCGGGCCCCGGCTCCGCAGGGCCGTGTGGGACGTGCGCTACGTGCGGGCCGCGCCCTCACCGGTGTCGGCGGAGAGCTTGGCGCCGTTCAGCGTCTGGATGAGCTCGCCCAGGCTCTTCTTGTCGCCGTTCATCTTCCAGTTGCCCCCCACGAAGAACTTCCTGGGCGCCATGGCGACAACGAGCAGGAGCGCTGCCGGCACCGGAGGAGAGGCGAAGGTCAACGACGGCAGCGCGCGCGCGGGGACCGGCGCGCTTTTATAGGCCGGCGGCGGCCAAGACCACGCCCCCAGCGGGCGGGCCCGTTAACTCCGCCCCCGCATCATAGCCCCGCCCACTGCCCCACCCGCGTTTTCCCCTCCCCCGCGGGGGTCAGACAGGAGCCAGGAGGGTATTTCGTCTTTTATTTTGTCCCTCGTGTATTTTGGCATGTCAAGGGCACACAAGGGGAAGCGCTGCTCGTGGCCCTCCTTGCTGCCCGCACCACGCCCCCACCCGAGAGGGCGGGCAGAAGGAACCCCCCCATTCACAAGCCACACGTACACACAAGCCCCCTCCTCTCCTTCCGGACAGCAAGGAGGTGGCATCATCCCACCAAGCAGCGAAGCACTAGGGCTGTGTGTCACGGGGGTGGGGACAGTGAGGACATTTCCTATAGAAACAGATATTCCCAACCCCCCGAACCCCCTTCACTCATGTCCATGGGGACTCCAGCCCCCAGTCAATTAGTCAGTGAACTCTTGTCTCCCCCTGTGTCTCCACAGAGAGGCCGTGAAGGGACAACTGGGGAAAGAGGAGTAGGGAAGAGAAGGACCCTGCTCCCACCCTCACTGCCCCCACCCCTTTCCCCCCCCACACCTTCAGCCCACTCTCCCCCCACCACACACAGCAAGAGGATGTTCTAGCTGGGAATCCGCTGATAGAAGTAGATGTAGCCCAGGTCCTTGGGGGGCTTCTCAGAAGCACAGACTTTCTGGTCATTGTAGATCACCCACCTGCAACAGGCACAAGAGCTCAGGAATACCATTCTCTGGTTAAGACACAACTCAATTCCACTCACCTGCTCTCAGCCCCAACCCCCCCAAGAGCTCTGAAGAAACAGGGGAGGATAGGATTTAAAGCAGTACCTCAGAATTCCCTTAACACCGTGGAAATCCTTACCTGCCATCTTTCTTGATGTGACAAACATAATGTCCACACATAGTTGAAGTGCCCATGTGGCTGATGAAGGCAAACAGCTGATATTCTTGAAAGAAGGAGGGAAGAGAGGAGTGTCAGGCAAAAGAGGAAAGATATCTTTCTCCCTAAGACCCTGTGCAAGGCCCTCTCTAGAGAAGGATCCCTGAAGGAAGAGTTGCTGGATACTAATTTAAAACTGGATCCTCATCAAGTGTGACTGTGAGTGGTCTTAAGGCCAAACACAGAGGGAAATGGGAGATGATAACTTCCATTTAGCCTTCTCTCCTCCAACTTTTTATTTGGGCCTTGGATGCTGGATGGATAAAGCAGGGATTCCTCCTCCCTATGGCACCCAGCAACCAAGCATCACTGGCACTAATTGTGTGCAGACTAGAACTGGATTTTCAGTGGGAACCAAAAGGGCAAAAGTCTCCCAGAATCACTGGATAAAAGCACCACAGCCCTTCCTGTCTTTCACTTGATGGCACTTCCCTTGCCTCTCTTTTACTGGCTTCCAGGTAATCCTCACCCAGCCTGAAGGCTCTAGACTACTTTGCCATTCCTGCCTTCATCCTCCGTGCTTCCACCTCTACAACCAGACCAGCTCTGTGATAGCTGCTGCTGCTAAAACCTGCAGTACTGCATGGATCAGGAACGACTAAGTCATGTTGAGTTTGCACCCCAAAATCCACATTCCTATGGCTTGGAACTCACTTCCAGGCCCATCGCGCACTTTAGGACCCACAGGGATGGATTCAGAGATGGACTCGGCTGCCGAGCGCCCCTCTGAGATATCCATAGCAGCTTCTGCATCGAGGTCATCAATGTGACTAAAGATCCAATCCACAGCACGCTCCAGACTGTTGTTCTGGAAGGGAGAAGACAGTGAACTTGGGAATTCCCATTCCTGAGAAAATCCTTGCATTCTGATGCCACCCGTGCTCTCACCGTGGCTCTAAGCGCTTTCATAGCCTGGTCCCGGGAGAAGCCCATGGAGACGATGGTGGCCACACTGTCTTCTGAAGGAGGGTCTGGGCAGGCAATAGTTGACCCTGGTCCACTGGATCCAGGGAGAACTAAAGGGTTAGCAAAGTCTGCAGCAGGAAACAGAACACAGCTCAGAGTAGTTAGATCTCTCCAAGAAGGTACAGTCCGAGTCCAAACTACTTCAGTTTTCCACTGTGGTAGCAGGACACAAGCACAACAGCCCAGAAGCATTAAGCTTCACCATGGTCCTGTGGCCTCATACCTGGATCATCCATATGTGACATGACCCAGTTCATGGCTGCCTCAACCCCACTATTCCCTGTGTAATACACGGCTTTGCGGCAGGCATCCATGGGAAAGCCCATCTCCACTAGCTGGATTATCACCGACTCATCCAGCATGGGTGCTGTGGGAAGACAGAAGTTAGAGCCACCCACTCCCACCCATCCATGCCGGCTCCATTTTGTCTAGTGTCACACAGCCTCCAAAGCCACCACTTCCTGGCTTTACTTCACACCAAGTTCCATCTCTCTGCTTTTCTGAACCACCTTTCTTCTTCAGAAGAGCAGTCTCACTCACACACAGACAAAGAAAAAAATGATTCAACCCACAAACTCGGGTGCACTGGCTCTTCCCTAGGCTCCAAACCTGACCTCCCACTGCGGTTTGTGAAATTTAAATACCCCTACCAATTAAATCCTGTATAAATTCGAGCCCTGCCTCCTCTAAATGCACTAGACATGCCAACCCCCCCATCCTGCACAGAGCAGGAATCCACAAACCCCCTTGCATAACACCTTTGCATAACAGGCATGCAAGGGAGGCAGCTGGCAATCGCTGACAAAAGGACAGGGAAAGTCTGAGCAAGTGGGAAACTACTAGCATGGGATACAAGGCAAGGAGAGCAAGGAAATGAGTCAGGCATCAGGAAGAGAGGAGGAGAATCACTAACATGTCGGAGAGGAGAAGTGAGGGGAGCAGAAGGAGTCGTCGTCCTCGTTGCCATAGAACCCCAGGCTACCTTTGGGCTCATCTGGTGTCACCAGTGGGGGTGCGATGTCTGGCATTTCTTCTTCTCCATCCTGTAGCCCCGTTCCCTGCAGTGCAGAGATATCCAGCTCCTCTGGCATTTCAATGGAAACATCTGCAAGATATGGTCTTGCTCAGCCTCCATATAGGGGCAGAAACAAAGGAATTGGCTGGGAGTTCTGGAAGGGTAAGTCCCTGGGGGTGCCTGCAGCAACTTTTGGGATAGTTACTTTCCTCTTGGCATAGTTACTTTCCTCTTGGCAGTAATGACCACAATATCCATATGTGACTCCCAGTCACATATACTCTGTACTTCTCATCCTCCTTACCAAGCTTTTTGGGCACCCAGTCCAGACCGAAAGTGAACTTCTTGATCTGGATGACCAGATAATCTGGGAAAGAGGCGAACCGTGTCGTTCTGAAAGAGACACATAATATATTTAAATACCTTGTCAGCAACGATTGAGGGCATGCAGCTGATTCAAGAAACCAGTGAGTAGGGCAGAGCCATGTCCTGAGCTGTGGGGGAGGATACACCTATCTGTGCAGCTCTCTTGTGCTGAGCTTAAAGCTCCTCAAACACAGAACCATTTCTAAGGCAAGAAGCCCTGACAAGATGAAATGGAATGCAAATTCTGGGGATGAGTAAAAATAGTATATATTTTCTACCTTTCAATCCTGTATTTTACAAGCCTTGTTAGATTTTGTTTAATTAGAAGTCTAACCTTAAGGAATGTAGAGGTAGTAACATCTTTTATTACACCAACAGATGCACCTGCAGGAACTGACAAGCTTTCAAGCACAAGAGCACTTTTTTGGATACAAAACAGCAGCAGTGAATTTTAACTGGATTTGATCAAACATTATTTAGTTAGACAATCTGAGAGAGAAAGTGTCTGGAATCTATGAAACAGAGGGGAAAGTTTGTGAAGGGAGAAGCACCTGTAAGTGAGACAGATACTCATTACCAGGTGATAATTACAACATACTGTAGAACTAAATTAAGCAATGAAAGTTTTTGAATATAACTCAGTAAAAATGAAAACAAAATGTTACTTTTCAATGCAATTCTTTTGTTTATAGTATTGCTTAATAATGGAATATTTGTTAGAAAAAACACTTCCAGCTCTTTGAGGACTTTCATTGCAAAAGAACACTCAGTAGCATCACAGCAGAAAGCTGCTTACATTTGTAATCTTCGCACTGCAACTTTGCACTATTGCATGTGCTACAGGCAGTGAGAAAAAGCTGTTTTTTAAACCTTGCTACTAGCATTTAAGTTAGCATTCTTTAAAAAGAACTCAGGCATCTGTTACACTTGGTGCTCTGCTCAAATCTTAACAGTTAAAAACTTAAAGAAATTTTAGAGACAGTGCAAGATCAGTGTCATCATACAGTCAGGACTGATTTAAACGCTAAGTTTTTAATTTCCAGTAAAAGCTACTAGTTTTCTGGAATGTCACTGTATTTTCATAGCCCCTCAGCAACTGAAATCTGATGGTTAGGACTTCATTAGCACTGCTCTTCCACCCACTGAGAGCTACCGCTCCAGCCCTGATGGACTGACTCCCCTCTCTGCTTCAACGTTCTATGGGCCCAGGGTGTGGAGGCCTACAAAGCTTCAGTAATGCTTCTTCCCCTCAAGCCACCACAGAAAGTTTCCAAAGGTGCAGCTATGGCCAGCTCATCATAGCCTAGCTGACACACACTTACTTGAGAGCCACAGACTTGGCCTGCAAGGCTGTGCTCCAGAAATCATCCACCTGCTCTGGAGCTCCATAAGCCTCTAGGCAGGAGCTGAAAGGCACCTTGGCTCGCACCAGCTCAGGCAGCGGCTGCTTCTCCTCCTCTGCCTGCCTCTTCTTCTCCTCATATTCCAGCAGTTCATCTAGAGAATAAAGCAGAGGAGTCAAGGACCACCTCTAGGTACCTACAAAGCAACTGGTGTAAGCTACACCCAGAGGCAGAACAGGCCTATAGATACACGCTGCTGAGAACGGAGCACAACTTCCAGAGCACTGTTCTGCTACTGCAGTCACTCCTGTTTTGCTGCTGAATCACAGCCCAGCTTGTGGTGTCCGAGGGAAAGGCTCTAGAGGGACATCACCATGTCAGACCACCTCTGAAGAAATCAGCCCGATCCCACAAAAGCAGGAGAAGGATCTGGCCTCAGAAGTGGCAAAGAAGTCCCTTTCTCGTTTAAGGAGTTCTGTAAGAATAGTACAATATACAAACACTGGGTTTGCCACTGTTCTGGTCTTGGCACATTACTGACCTTTGTTGAGTGCAGCATCCATGGGCACAGGCAGCTGCATAATATAGTCCACGCGCTGGGTATATTTCACCTTTTCTGTGGCCAGGCACTTCAGCTTCTCCTCCACCAGAAAACGGAAGACCTCGTTAGGGTTCTCCGAGCTGCGGCAGTTCCTCTAAAGATGGAGAGATTAGAAGGACAGATGTAACATCGGAATGGCAGAAAAAAAATGATCTGCAGTAACAGTGATGCCACACAGGACATGGCTGAAGAGTATTCACTTCTGTACCCAGTCCCCTGGAAAAGACAGTAAAGAGGAAAACTAAACCCAGCTTTTCTACTCCAGGAAGCCATGGCATTCCTGCTCCTAAAGAATAAAGTTTACATCTCCAGTTGTGCCACTCCCAAAGAAGATTTCTCCAAGGAATCTGCTCTGAAAACATGGCCAAGCACCTCTGTTTCTGTGCCTTACTAGGTGCCAGCTGGCCCATTTCCCTGTGTTCACTCCCTCTCTCTGCTCAGATTGTCAGCTTCTCACCTGCACTCCTCACCCCTTGCTGTGGGAAGAAAACCAAGCTGGACTTTTCCATGATTTGACAGATAGACTCAACCATTACCTCCACCATGTTGATGAAGTGCAGAAAGAATTCCTGGGCATCCTGCTGTCGGTTAGTGGAAAATTCTGGGTGTCCCTTTCCGATGAGGGACTTAAACATGCGTGGAGCAATGCCATTTTGCATACCCTGCAAATAACAATGTGGAAGAGGAAGGTGGTCATAATTCACCAAGCATGTGTCCTGGCATGTAGCACGCTACTCTTTAGCCCTGCTTTTCTTCAGGTGACAGGCCTTGGAACAAGCCCCAGCACATGCCTTCAAAAAGGGTTCTCCCTCCTTTGCCGTGTCACACACACAAAACCTCATGCAACACACGCATCAAGAAGATACTCAATCCAAGTCTCACCTTCTGATCAGGCTGCTGCTCCCCATCTGCAGAAGCTGGCCTTGAATACTCTCCAGAAAGTAGTCCATGGCCCAGTTTGGCTCTGGAATGACAAAAATCACTCTTAGTATCAATGTTTCTTCAACCTCACGTGCTCCAGCAGCCATATCAACCCATCCAGCTTTAACACTGCCATGGGCTGTCAGTCTCTTGGATAACAGCTTTCTCTGCTGCATCAGACAAGATCATCTTATTGTGGTCTGCTCTCTCGCCCCAGGAGACATAACTGACTTCAAAGTTGCCAGGACTTTTGGTTGCCAACCTCAACCACTGCTTGGACACTGAGCAGAACATAAAGGAACAGCTGGTACTGAGGCACGCAGCAGCTGCACAACAGCCAAGCTGAGCTGCAGCCTGATGTGGGGAATGAAGCAGTGTCTGACTGTGCAGGAGACAACAGGGCACAGAGAAACTGTCTGAGCCAGAAATAGCACTGCTGTGAGCAGACTGATAATGTTTTCCCAAAGGAAAGACTGACTGCATGAGGTACTTAATGGACATCAGTACGAGTTCAGTGATTTCCTCCTATGTCCACGCTCTCTTATGATTCCATTTCACTTCAGTCCTTCCCCGCCATTATTGCTATTTGTCTGGAACCAAACCTTACCTATTTCTCCCTTTGCCCAGGCAATAATCTTTCTGGCTGCCTCACCTTAATCCCCTCTCAGTGAACACCTCACTCCAGGCTGCCCAAATTTAGAATCCTCTTGTACCACTGAACTCCCCTTCCACAAACGCTACCTTCCATTCCTCCACCCCAAACTTCCGCAATCTGCTTTCTTGTTTGAGAGCAGCTGTAGCACAGATTAATGTATTTAAAATACAAACCCCTCCCAAATCTTGTGTTCCTCCCTCTGCATCTTCTCCTGCACAGTACCTCTTGAGGGAAGCCTATTTAAGCATGCACAAATTATCCACTGAGAATAAAGCTGCCTAAATCTATGTATCCCCTTGCTCTTTGCCATCTCCCTCCACTGCAGACAGCAAGCCCCTTTCTGCTGTTACACAGACAGAAGCTGCCTCCCAAAAATCCCCCCAATTTAATGGGCATATTATCTTCTCCACCTAGGGCATTCAGCTGAACTTTCTTGGCTTAGATCCTTATTGATCACTGAGGATCAGTGACTCTGGTGACAGGCACGGAAAGAGAGGGGAGGCTTGAGGAAGAACCCTGGAGCATAGCAGCACAGAGGGGATGCATCCAGGCAGCCTCAGCCTTCTTTCTCTCACCAAAACTCTACATACACTTGTGTGCTGAAGTCCTGGGTAGGGTCTGAAGGTGCACTTTGGAATATCTTCTCCAGCTTGTCCACATACCTGCAGGGCAAGACGGAGCAATCTAAGGGACATGCAGGTTTATCTAGTAAAAATGCAGTTCTGAGCATCATTACTGCAACAGAGGCTCCCAGCTCTAAGAGACATTTGTACTGATCCCAGACTAATGGAAAGGAGTGATTAAGCTCACTTACTTTCTCTGGAAGTCTGGGATACTGAACAGCACCTGCATCACAGAATTGAGGTAGCAACTGTTGCCCAGGTTACGGATACCAGTGTACCCAGGCCCATAGAGGGGCTTGAGTTGAACGCCAGACTCCTGGATGAGCTCCCACTCCCCAATGCGCTGGTTCATGTCTATTTCCAGTTCTGTCATTGTCTTGTCTGTCTGTGGAGGGAAAGAACAGGAAAAATCCTCAAAGAAGACTCAAGGAAACATCAGAGGTGTGAAAAGTGCAATGCTGTGGAGAAACAGAGTCAAATCCATTCTGTTTTATTCTGTAAGTAGAGGAGGAAGAAACAAGAATTGTTTCCATATATATGAAAACCTGGGACAGAAAGAGGAATGAAAAGAAATATGGGAGAAATCTGAACCATTCACTACAAAGAGGCATGGAAACCACACACTAACAAAAAAAGCTCAGCACCTGGGAACCTCCCTGCCCACAGTACTGACACATAACCCCAAGGAAATAAACCTGAGGGACATGAAAAAAGGCAAAAAAGGCAATCAAAGAAAAGAGGCAGATGAGACAACTCTGTGCAACAAAAAACCCCAGGGTTTCTTGACCAGGAATGGCTCTGCATAGCTGCAGAAAGCTGGAATCCAGCCAAACACCTCAGAGCTGCTTCCCTCTCCCTCTGGTCCTATGGAGGCCACCACTTCCTCCTCACCTTCTGCATCTTGAGCATGTCAATCCCAAAGTGTGCCAGGTGTTCTGCCAGGTTGGGATCCAGCACCATGTCATCCTCATCGTAGGAGTAGACATCTGTGCAGGAAAACAGAAAAAAGAGAAACTTATAATGACCTGTGTTCTCAAATTCACAGCTGGATGAAGAGAGTGTTCAGAACGGGAGTTTTGACAAACAGAGCGGTTGGGGTTTCTGCCCTTTCTCAGCAGAATATTGAGATTCCTCCAAAACATATGACAAGACAACTTTGTTGCCTGTCAGGGTACAGAAGTACACTTATGCCTGGATTAAGGAAAATGGGTTACTGTGCCATACATTCTCCACTCAGAATTTGGACACACAATTCTTTGATAAACACCCCACTACAGAAAATCAGATGGCAACCTGGCTAACTATTCTAAAACCTTCCAATTAGAAGGGAGGGGCGGAGGAAGGCAAGGTTTTATCAGCTCGTTCTTTGCCTCACACAAGAAGCAGGTCAGAGTGGGAAAGTTCACAATGGGATGACACTGTGTGTTCCATGTCACAAGATGGCCAGCACCACCCTGATAGCTGGAGATCTGCATCAGCCTGAGTGGTGCCTGGCATCCCTAGCCCTGGGAGGATCCCCCTTCTCACCAGCCCCATCAGGAGTAATTGTTCCCAGTTTCACAGCCAGCGGGTAGCCGGTTTCTCGGTAGTGTTCTACTGCGTGATTGTTGCCACCGCTGCCATCAAAGTAGCGCCGACCACAGAGGATGGCTCCGTCAGTCATGTTCAGCCACAGGTTCTCCTTCATGTCACACTTGCTGCACTTCCAGCCACTATTGACAAGGAACAGAGGAAAAGAGGTCAGAGTGAAAACCTCTAGGTTCTACCTCCCAAGCCCTCTCCATTACTGCCCACTGCAGTATCCGTAGTATAAGTGATCTCATTCCTTTTTTTACTACAAAACACTGAGCATCCTGAAATACCTTAGTGTGCCATCTCCCCTGAATTTACTATGACAAGGCACACTCAGAGACTCACAGAAGAAGTCTCATTTTCTGCTGCAGTCCAGCACAGGAGAAGAGCCTGGGACACAGAGTGACACAGCTGGTTCCAGTACTATGCTCACCACGGCGGGATGCGGACATCGTTCTGAAGTTGGTGCAGGGAAAAAGCGTGTTTGGAAACACGGCGAACTTCCCCATCCCAAGCCTGCACCTCCTGCTTCCGTGAGGCTGAGTCTGCTGTCAGGATGGCCTCAATCGCACTGGCAATCTGGAATTAGGACAGCAGGAAAAAGCATGAAGGGCTGTCCTACCATGGCAAGGGCACAAGAAGCACTTTTGGGAGCCTTAGTCACACATATGCCAGGACTTGGTAATATATAGCACTAGGTAAGTGCAGAACAGTCTTGCTGACTTCCAGCTGCGAGTTCACAGCAGCTCTGCAGGATCCCTTTTACAGGGCAGTTTCCTTCTCTGTAATGGTACATTTCCTCAACAGTAAACACAGCCCTGCACCCAAACATACCCTGTCTTTGACCATGTCTGGTAGTCCCTCCAGCCCATCACGTGGAATATCCAAATGGTCTGGGAAAATAACTATTTTTACATCTTCATCATATTCAAACTTTTCTTCTGTGATGTCAAATCCGCCTTCTACACCTACAAGAAAAAAAAATATTGTGGTAACAGGTGAAACCAAAGAGCTTGAAAAGCTTCTTTCCCCAGAGCTTACATGAAATAAGGCACCATGACTAAGACCAAGACCTAAATCAGTGATCCACAATCTTACTTCCACTTCTGGATCCCAGAGTTTTTGCTGGCAGTGTGGACTTCACAGGAACAATTATAAGGTTAGTGACAATAGCTTTATTTTTCCCAGCTCTTTTTACAGATGCTTAAAAAGAATCTCCAGACCCTGACTACAACAGGAAGAAAACCAAACTGGCTCTAGAGAAGAATGGGCCAGAACAGAGCCGAGATAAAGCACTGGTGTTCATCCTTCACCAGAATACTCAAGACAATGAATGGAGATGTGCATGAAGAGATCATCCTGTAAAGGTCAGGGCAAAGGTCAGGGCTACCAGCACCTTTAAGAAGCCTGCCTCTCTTTCTTGACTTTTCCAGAAAGGATAGTTTAAGAGTCCTGCACTCTAGCAAGAGGAACCAGGAGCTCCTCTGGAACCAGAATATCCAGAATTGCAGAAAGAGTCTTAGCAAAGGTATAGTGGCAGTAGTTTCTATGCCCCCTTGGCTGTGCTTTCCAGAGGTTGCAACAGAAATGGGAGATCCACACATAAAAGTTTATTTGCCAGCTGTAAAGAGTCATCATGGATGCTCACCAAAACATCTGCTGTTTCTGCAGATTCCCTCATCTACAGTTTTTGAACTATGTAGGTACTCAGAGGAAAATGCTGGCCTTCCCTGCTCTCCAGGCATTCACATCTTATATCCCAAAAGGAAACACGCAGATGACACATGGCTTACTAGCAGCCTAAACCCCATGTTTCTAAACTGAATTTCCTCTATTTCTGGAAAAATTGCATGCTGTGGCTGCAATAATCTCTGCAACAAATATCTGAACATCTGCGGCTGCAACAAATCTCTGAAAGGACTAAAAGCTTTTGCTGTTCAGTGCCTCTGCCTCAAGAGTCCTGTGTGCAACTCAGCTCTGATAACCACCATCGCATTTCCTTAAAACATTATTATCAAAAATACCCAGTCCCATGGTATCTCCTTCAAGTCCCTCCTTAGAATACCTACAATTTTTACACAATGTACAAATTGCTATGTATGAATACAATTTTAGAAAACAGTCACCAGCATCATGCAACAACACACCTAGATAATCTTCTTCTGTGCCTCTTCAGCACAGCCCTGAAATTTCCTGTCTCCACTTCATAGAGTAAAGCAATGCACAATCCCCCAGGGCATTACATAATTCCTGAACCCTAAACAAACTAAACCAAACTGGTGAGGTCCCCTCAGGTGGTTATGTGAACCTTCTGAGGCTCCAGATGAGGAAGAGGGTCAGTAGCCACCAGCTTGCCACAAGGTACGCTGCCTCCCTTTCCATGGTGGCACCTAAGCACTACACAGCACAAAAGTCTATCAACCAACGTGCAGGCGTAGGAAGTATGCACTGTAGATTTTTTTTCTTATAGAGAGGGCAAAGTGAGGTACAGAGAGACCAAGGGCTACATTTTGCAGCCAATGACATTTTGCTCCCAGATCTTTCTAGTACTTAAAAAAAAAAAATCTCCCACATCAGGATTAGCTAAACCACCACAAATCAGCTAAAATAAAGATAAAAAAAAACTTCTCCTAAACTGAAGACCATTGGCTCACAGGGCTAATACATGCTTTTATTCTCTCCTGCTCCATTCACACCACTTAGCTGTTACCACAGGCAGATATTTGCCGACCTACTGACAACACTTGTTTCAAGACCTTTGTAGGATTCAGGATGCAGAAATAACTCTTAGTGCAGACCAGGCCTCATCTCTCCTAAAGCAGCATAATCATATGCATAAAAGCACTGGCTACCTGAAGAAACAGATTCCAGTCTCAATTTTGCTACAAGTGATCTTCAGGGCTCTATTCAGCTCACCAGCAAAACAGGGAGCCGCAGACACTCTTAATAGTCGTGTTTGTGCTCTGGCAGCAGAGGAGTCACTGGGCATCTACACCAGGGAAGAAGTGAGCCAAAAACAAGACATTCACGGTCCAGATTCTGGATTTCCCTCTAGTGGTCAGCTTCCAGCAAGCCAAGAACCAGTTACTGCTACAAATGTTCCTGTCTTTTGCTTTATGTGTCTCCATAATGGCTCAGAAATTACCAGTTGAGACTGCTCCAAATGAGCAGCATCTCCACTGATTGCCGTGACAGCCTTCTCAGTCAGTGAATGACAGTAACAGAACACCAGCCCTTTTTTTCCAAAAAGGGAAGATTTTAAACATTTTTAATGTTTTATTTTCCGCATGTATTTATTCCAGTATCAGCCTTATAAGAACTATTAAGCCAAAAATGTTAATGCAGCATTTCCCATAAATGTCTTCCCCATCTATATCAATAACACTATGTCAATACCTAAGGAGTTTGAAAAATAGTTCATCTGTCAGGAGCTTCACACTTACTTTTCTCAGATTTATATATTTTCTCAAACTTACTTCAGCCCCATGCTGGGTACATTGTGTTTAAGCAACACTCTGGTTATCCCCACACCAAGCTGAGCCAGGCAAGCGGAGTCAGGCCAGAGGATACAAAACATATTTATACATGGAAAACAATAAGCAACTTTGGACACAGAACACAATTACCACCTTAATGACTGTTCTACAGCAACTGCTCACCCGAGACACACTAGAAAACATGAAGTGTGAATTTGGCCTGGGACACTAGCCCAGGAGAGTAAAGGCAAAAGAGATGAGCCAGGCAGTTCCAGAGGGCTGGCTGAACACAAGAACCACAGTACACAGGTGTTTCCTTACCAATAGCCAAGCGAGTTGGTTTCTTCCGTGGGGGGTCCCCAGCACTGGAGTTGGTGTCTTCTTCCTTCTGTGGCATTGAGAAGAAAATAGGGAAATAGGAGTTAGGGGGACAGGCATGCTGTGGCAAGCCTTAGGGATTGAAATCAAGCTACTCTTAAAACAGAAGGAAATCAGGCAGAAATAACATGAGCAATCCATATTCATAAGCAGAACTGAAGCACTGGTGTCCCTTAATTCACCAGGAAAAACATCAGCTGTAGCTGAAGAGAGAAAATTCTGTATCTGATCACATACAGAGACACAACCCAGCTTTCCATTTCAGAACAAGTTTGAGCGTATGTATTTTTATTTTTTACCGGTTTACGTGTTCTTTTGAGGTGCAGGTAGACCCGCTGGCCTGTTTTCTGATAGTGCTTTTCCACATACTGCTTCCCAAAGCCTAGGAACGTGTTCATGCAGATATACAAGCCACCATCTGACTCCTGGAAGGAAGGAGGGACAAAACTGAAGGGAGGTGGTAAAGAATGCCATTCCAGCTGCTAGGATAGGCATGGAAGACTGGTCATTATTCATTAAATCATGGAACAGCTCATTCCTACATACCAGCCTTAAGTAGCTAGTAAGAAATAGGATGGCAAGCCCCAGCCCAGCTGTCCCAGAAGAACAGGTACTCTTGTCATGATGATGTATTAAAAAAACTATTTGCCTGTTCATTTATGGCAGGATGCTACCAAATCAGGAAAGCCTGAGCTTCCACAGGAGTTTATATCGTAAAAGGCCCTTAGCATGCACAGTTCACAAGTTCAGAACACAGTACAGTCATTACCATCAAAACTGTGGCACCCTGTCTAAACGTGTGACTCCCAGTGCCATAGGGAATGCTGCCAAGCTACATTGTGAGGAAGGTTAACAGACCACTGTTTACTTATGCTGGTGTGTTCAAAAGCCTGTGAGCAGCTTGGAAACGGATACAGACTGTGCCCCCACCATCTCACCAGCAGCTGGAAAACACCACACTCATTCAGCAGATAGCCTTTACAAACTGAAAAGGCAGGGGACTCAAATGCAGAGGCTGGAAAGGACAGAAACCACTAAGAAGCTCTCAGAAGCTGCTGGGACTGAATCAGAGTGGGCAGTGCATCACTGTGGAGCTCAGGCAGGGAAAGAGGGCCAAGATGCCGTGTGCCGCTTCTTCGAAGGACCCGTATCTTCCAGTCGCAGGCCACTTCTGCTGGGCTGGGGCTCAGCCCGGAAGGGCGCCCGCGGAGATGCCCAAGGAGGACCTCGCCCTCCCGCCGCCTTTCCCCCACCAGGTCCACTTAGGCCAGGCGGGGGTAGCGCAGGAAGCACAGGGATGCCGGCGGGGTGGAGACGGCTGGAGAAGGGACCACTGCCATCTTAATGACACAGCACCGCCTCGTCCCCCGCCTGCCGGGCCACGCCGCGCAGCGAGGCCGGGAGGAGAGGCTCAGACCCGGGCAGGGCGGGACCCCCGGACCGCCCCCCTCCGCCGAGGGCGGGCCCCGGACGCACCCAGACCCCCGTCCCCCGCCGGACTACAAGTCCTGGCGAGCCCCGGCGCGGAGGATTCGGGCCGGGGGCACTCGTTCTCCGGGGACTGCCGGCGGGCTGGGCCAGCGCTGATCGGGGCGAGCGCCCTGCCCACGCCCGTCCCAGCCCCAGAACTACAGCCCCCAGCGCGCCGCGGGCGGGCGGGGCGCGCTGCGGGGTACGCCGGACGCTGTAGTCCGTGAGGGCCCTGCGCGCCGCCCGGGAGCAGCCACGGCGGCCACCGGGGAACCACAAGTCCCGTGAGGCCCCGCGCGGGC
>VZTX01001417.1:0-13788 GCA_013400915.1 Pardalotus punctatus | reverse complement strand
TATAAATCCTGGAGTCTTTTATATCCCTTTTTCTTGGGACTGTATAAATCCTGGAGTCTTTTATATCCCTTTTTCTTGGGACTATGTAAATCCTGGAGTCTTTTATATCCCTTTTTCTTGGGACTATGTAAATCCTGGAGTCTTTTATATCCCTTTTTCTCGGGACCATGTAAATCCTGGAGCTCTTTATCTACTTGCTCTCTGAACCGATCTTATAAATCCTAGAGCCTTTTTTTATCCTTCCCTCTCTGGATTATATAAATCCTAGAGCCCTTTATCTATCCCTCTCTGGATCATATAAATCCTGGAGTCTTTTATATCCCTCCCTCTCTGGATCACATCAATCCTGAAGATTTTTATCTATCCCTTTTTTCTCTGGACCGTATAAATCCTGGCATCCTTTATCTATCCCTCTCTAGATCCTATAAATCCTGGAGCCCTTTATCCCTCCTTTCCTCTTCCCAGACATTTATGGTGCTCCAGCCAAATTCCCAGCTCAGCTTGGGGCCCACCCCTCACAGCTGGTGCTTTCCTTTATTCCATCTCTTCCCCGATTTAACACCAGGACAAACCTCAGAAACAACTCAGGTGGCTGAAGAAAAACAGAGGCTGCTGCAACTCCTTCCTCTGCTCCTGATGCTCAGCTCATAAATTGGCTGCAATTATATTTTAGTTATTAAAAAAAAAAAAAGTGAAAATAAAGCTTTGCCATTGATCGCAGCACTGTTTTTCTAAGCAGTGGACTGAGTTTTGCTAAACCTGCCACTGAGCAAAAAAGGAAAAATAATTATAGGCGATGCCTGGATGAAGCTCCTGATGTCAGTATTTCTGATGAAGATAAATTTTGTTGGTAAAAGCAAAGTTCCAGGCCTGAGAAAAAGGAGCCTGTTGGCTGGATTTCTGTTATTCGTGGGATTTGTGGAAGCTGGCAAGGAAGTCAGGCAGACAGGATCCAAAATGGTGAAGAAGAGAGATTTATCTACAAAAACTTCTTTTTATATGCACTAATAAACTAGCAACTATTGGTCAGGAGTGAATCCACCTCCTAAGACCATTGGTCACAGCTTATACAACATCTAACACAAAACACAGAGATCAAGAAAGCACAAGAAGTACGGTTTATCTATATTCTCCATGAGAAAGAAAGGAAAATTCTAAAACAGTGCAACTACAGGAGCCCAAAGCCATTAATATTGATAGGAATTGGGCAACCAGACTCGTGCAAGGGAAGGTGGGGAAGGATGGGATGTGGAAAGGCTGGAAGTGAAAATCCATGGGGCTGTAGGAGAAATGAAGAGAAAGGGGAGGAAGGGAGGGGGAAATGCTGCTTAAGGGAAGGATTTAGTAGGAATTCTGGGGTCAGCCCCTCTTTAGGCACTTGCAAAGGGACTGAGATAATAAAAGCAGCTGCCATGGTTTGAGAAGCAGCCCCTGTTTGGGTCAGTAAAGGAAAGGGGCTGGGCTGTCCCTAAAAACTGCAGGGCCAGGTGCCAGCCCAGCAGCAGTGAGGGCCCATGAGAACCCAGACACAGAGACATTCCTGCCCTTTGGACAAGGAAATCCAGCCAAGCTGTGCAATCCTGGTTCTTTCCTAAGTTTGTGCATCCAGCACAGGAGATGACTTCAGCTCTCACCCCTCTGGCATGTCAGCCCATCACTCCTCCGTGTGATTCCCCTGCTCTGGATGTTTTTCACTGCTGTTCCTGGGAGTTTTGCCAATTAACACCGAGTGAAAACCTGTCCCGTGGCACCCAGGCCTTGTTCATCCCGTTTTGGGAGGGTTAACCCTCTTACCCGGAGGATACCAGGGTTAAAGTCCAACAAGAGGTGCGAGCTGGGCATTGGGAAATGCAGGGATGTGCTGTCCCCAAAACCGATTGTTTGGGCAGGATAAATTCTCCTGCAGGCTGGCTCTGGGGTTTCCCAGACCAAGGAATAGAGGATCTGTTTGTTCTTCCCTGTTTTCCTCCCTGGCAAAGCCGCTTTGGGGACCTGGCCATTGTTCTGCTCCCTGCCCTGTGAGGTTGGACCCTGGATCCAGGCTGGATCCACCCTACCTGCTCCAAAAACAGCTCCTTCCCTCCCCTTCCCGATGGCAGCAGGAGCATGGGGTCACTCCTGTCACTGCTCACACTGTGCCTGGGTCCCCTCCTTTCCCTGTTTAGCCAGAATTTTAAAAATCCACAAGAAACCTCTGGATTTGCACTCTTATTTTGCGGATTTAGATGGTGGAAAACAGTGGGAAACAACTGAATTTGTCACTCACTGAATAAATGTCTGTTTTCCAGCTGTTGGAAAATTAAGGTCAAACCCATTAGAAACTTTTTTCTTCCTAAACACAGAGTAAAAAATTGGCAGGGGAAGGTCATGGTGCCAAATTAAATGTTCTCGTGGAGATTACATTTTTTTTTCCCCTTTTTTAATCAAAAGGTATCTAAATTTAACACTGGAGCATCATTTTGAAATGTAACATTGAAACATTTCATACTGAAAAATGTTGAAATGCAGCAACATGGCTAAAAAAAAAAAAAAAAAAAGAGAGAAGCCATGCAGAATTTGACAGATTGTTCTGTTTGTCCTAAATTTGCAATTTCAATGGATAAGCTATTCATAAAAATATCTTGTCCAGTTGTAATTAGCACCATTACCATCAGCCAGGGACCATCACTGTGGTCTTGGGCTGTGAATAAAATGTAAAAGTGAATTAACTGCTAATGCAAAAAGTGTTCCAGTCCGACAGAAACCTCCTTGCCAGGATGCTGCAGTTCCCATAATTCTCCATCATTTTTTGCATTCCCAGACTAAGAAAAAAGGCTGCAGCAGCAAAGAGCAACACAATTTTCCAGACTTGATGAAGACACGATGAAGACACAAGTCCTCAGGATTTTCCCATTTTCCCTGCGGGAGGAGGGAGCAGGAAGAGAGCGGAGCCTCTGGCAAGGGGCACTGGTTGTCAGCTGGGAAGGGCTCACAACACCCAGTGGGGATGCTCACTCCTGGAATTTAATCACTCTTAGCTGTTTAATTTCAGTAAATTTAGTTAAATCTCAACTAAATTAGTCAAAGCCAAGCAAGCCATAAAAACCAGGGGGTGTGGAGCTGAAAAATTGGAGCTGTCTGGGACCACTCAGAGTTCACACCCTCACACATTTACACCTGTGAGGGTGGCTGTGGGGTGCTTAATGAACGGGATTAATTAAAATAAATTCACATTCAGGAAGTGATGGGCTCACCTAAAACAGAGACTAGACAAAGCAAGGAGAATAAAAATCAATTCTGTTTATTGAAGGCCTTCAGGTGCATTTAGGGCAGTCCCAGCCCACCCAGAATGGACAGCGGGTCACGGGTTTTTCACACTTTATAAGTTCTGTCCATTTGCATATCTGGGGTTAATCCTCCAATTACAGCTCCAGGTGATGAAGTCAATTACTCCAGGTTTGCTCCCCCCAATTAATTCACTGTTGTTTCCATATCTCGGGGCCTGAGACAGTGAGGTGTCCTTGAGTTTGGGGCTTAGAGAGGAATTGTTTTGTTTAAAAATGAGAGAACAGCAGCTCAGCACCCTGTGTGGAGCCCAGAGTCATACAGTAAAATTACAGATACACAAAAATTATGGAAGCTAAAATCCTAAGGCGTCAGAGGGACGTGCCAAGGGGGGAATTGTGAGAAAGCAGCACCAACTGCTGAGAGAAGAAACCCCTGTGGATGGGCAGGACAACCATGGGATTATCCCCAGGGACACTGAGGGGATGTTCCTTCTCAACACAAAGCTCTTCAGGTCCATCTTCTCCCAACTAATTAATCTGGGCACCAATTAACACCCCCGTGGTGGCTGCTGGGGCTCTTATTCCCCTCAGTGCTTTGCACCGGGCTCACAGGGGATGAAGGGATCCAGCTCAGTCCCAAAAATCCCTTCCATGGTTCTTCCAGGCTGTTTCCAACAGGAACAGGAGCCCTCCAACCTCTGTGTCTGCTCAGCGAGAGGGGATCTCAGATCAAAGGCTTCTCCTTTTCCCCAGGACACCTGGGAACAGATGGGCCACGGGCCAGGCTGGATTTCCTCCAGGACAAAGCGCTGGGGATGCCTGGGAACGAAAGGGGAGAATCGCATGCAGTCCTGGAAATATTTCCTTTCATTCCTCAAATGCCAGGAAACGCAGGGACCCATCCCATCCACATTGCAGACTGCTGAGGAGATGTGTGCAGGCATGAGGGAGGTGTTCAGGTGAAATATTCCTGAGTTTTCACTCCGCAAACACGCCAGGCATGCTCCTGTGCAGGGACGTGCCAAGGGAAGGAAACCCCCAGTGCTCCTCGCCAGCCGTACGTGGAAAATTGTTTCCCTGAATGACCTCTGGGGAATTTAGCTTTTGATTTCATATTTCTTTATGATATAAATTAAATAGGTAATGTCATCAAGGAGAATAACCTCAGTTAATTGGTGCTTAATGCTGTGGGAGTAAGTGCTTGTTCTTGATGATTAAAACCTCCATATCTTACCACAAATGGAATCTTTAATCTTGCCAATCCTAGCACCAACATGATGTCCCCAGAGAGGTGGGCACGCACCTCTCAAATACCCACCTCAAAAATGCTTTTGTTGAAAAAAATTCCATTATTTGCCCAGCTGTCCAGTTCCCTGGTGGGGAAAAAAACTCACTTTCTGCTTAAAAAATCAAACCAGTGTGGTTTGCGTGCATTTTAAACAGTAAAAGTGTAAAAGGAAGGCAGAATTTGGGGTGCCAAGTCCAGCCTGGGGACTCTGAACACCTTCAATGCTGACTCAAGTGAGTCTCTCCCTGGGAAAATCTGCTTCACACCTGGGTTCTGTTCAAGCTGACACAGCCAGACACTTAAAAGTGAAAGAATTGGCTCTCACCCTCGTTTTTGTGGGAGGTTTGGGAGGCTTTGGGAGCTCCCTGTCCCCATTTCACAGGTGGGTTTGTGGAGTTGGGCTGGTTAAACTTCTTCCCATCCCTCACTGAGGCTGAAAACACCTTTGGAAGAAATTCACCCGTGCAAAACCAGTGTGGAACCCAAGCACTGGGGCATTTCCACTGGTGGGAGCGTTCTGCACTCGCTGCCTGCCAGAACCAGCCGTGGCAGACGGGCAGAGTGCTAAAATCAGGTTTCATTTCCCCTGTGGGGTTAATAACTCACCTGCAAACCTGTCTAGGGCTTGTTCTTTGTGTGGTGTGGACGGCTGGGTGAGGAAGGGCTTTTTCTCCATGGAAAAATGGCTAAAGCACATCAGAAAGCTGCCCTGGAACACTTCCTTGTGCTAATATTTGTAAAGCATTTCCAGGCTGCAGGAGCTGCCAGAATCCACAGATGCCAGCACAGGAAACGGGTTTTTCCGTCGGACAGGGCACGTGGAGTGTGTGCAGTTCGAGTTATTCCACGTTGTTTTTAGGTCAAGGATGCCGGTGTGCCTCCCAAAATACTCCCTTTGTGTTATTCTGCATGGAAAAGTGAGTTTTTAGCAAATTTCCCTCCACCCTAGGGTGCAGCCAAGTGTGAGCTACCCAGTGAAACTGTGTGAAGAGGTTCTCTTTCCTTCAGGAGAAAACTGGAAGATGGATTTCTGTATATTCTAGAGAGACAGAGCACCCAGCAAGCGGAAACAATGAGTCAGAACTAATTAAATTTTGAGATTTATTAGGCTGGGCTTTTTTTCCTCGCATCCTGCTGGGTGGTACCACCTGGCCCATCCCAGCAAAAGCAGCCAGGGATGTTCACCGAGGCAGCAAACGCTCCCTCCCAGAATTTGAAGCCCCAAAGCAGCCTCATTGCTGTCTAGAAACAACTTCCCCGTGACATTCCACCACCCACAGCCTCGGGACAGCTCCACTCCCAAATTTAACCTCCCTCCAGGGATATTTGCTCGGCCACTGGGATGAGGAGAGCTCTGAGCGGAGTGAACAGCGGGTGCATCTCGCAATGGAAAGGACATTTCTCTCACTGAGAGTTTCCTGGCTCTGACGTGGCTGGGAAGAAGATTTCTCGGTGTGTCAGCTTTACTGCCAAGCCACAGCCTGGTGCTCACCGTGAGGGCTCCAATTTGTGCTGCCCACGCCAGGGGGGCACAGGGGTTTTTACAGCTGGCATTTCACACCTGCCACTCTCCGAGTGCCCAGCACCTTCCCAGTCCCGTGGTGCCCCTGCATCTCCACCAGGGATCATGCAGCCAAGGGATGGAGGGACTGCAGAAAATCTGTTCTTTCCATTCCAGCCCCTCCAATCCCAAATCCTCATCCTTCCAGCTCTGTTTGCCGTGCCTAAGTGTCGGCAGAGGCGATGGGAAATGATGAAGAGGTGCAAAGCTCTGAGCACTTTGCGTGTTTACCTGAGCATCAGAATCTTCTGGAGTTTGCAAAACGAGGCCGGAAATTGCTCAGTTACCAAATTTCTATTCTTTCCCCTTCCAGTCAGGCTAAAAATAAAATAAACCCCTTGTGCCAGGCTCATTTCTGCTGCAACCACACTCGTCTTGACGGAGTTCATGGGGGTGAGGATGGGCCTTTACCACGTTTTTTGTCAGCTGAGCAACTTCCAGTCACAGCCAGAGCAGGGAAACGGAAACCAGTGTGAGTGAGCCAGCCCAGAACTGCTCCCCTGGGCTCCTCACCACCAGCAGCTCCCCAAAATCCACCTCACCTTCTGCTGCTCGGCACCAACACCAAGGGGTCTGTGAGGCAGCTTTTAGTTGGAGGGAACTGGGGCAGGACCCAGCTCAATCCCACTGCTGTAAGCTCCAGGCTTTGTGTTCAGGCTGGATGCAGCTTAAGGAGGTTTGAAGCTCCTACAGCTTTGCCCTTCCATGTCTTTTACAAAATCAGCATCTAATTTTGGGGTTTTTTTGCTTGGAGATGATGCATTTCTCCTGGAAGCCCTGTGAAGAGTGGGGAAGACAATTTGTTATTTCTCTAAGGGTGAGAGGGAGCATTATCAACCTGACGGACAAATTGTCTGTGCTTCTACCCCAGCAGGGTTACACCTGCAGGTGTGACACAGCCAGGGCTGCTCATGGCATCCCTGATTGTCCCAGCGTGGAGCTTGGAGACGGGAATATGGGATACAGCCATGGCACTGTGCTTCTGGCTGGACACTTTTTCCAGGGATTTCTACATTCCAATGCAGTGAACTCCCACACAGGGACGTTTTTTTTGGACCTAAATCCCATCCCAGCATCATTCCCCAGCTGAGCTCAGCTGAGCATGGGGAACATGCTACATTTTGCTGTAGCAGGTCACAAAATCACAGAATATCCTGGGTTGGAAGGGATCCACAAGGATCATCCCAGCCCTGCCCAGACCCCCCAACAACCCCACCCTGTCCATCCCTGGCAGCGCTGGCCAAACGCTCCTGGAGCTCTGGCAGCCTCGGGGCCGTGCCCATTCCCTGGGGAGCCTGGGCAGTGCCCAGCACCTCTGGGGGAAGAACCTTGCCCTGATCTCCAGCCTGATCTGCCCTGGCCCAGCTCCAGCCGTTCCTGGCTCCTGTCACTTGTCAGGGTCACAGACCAGTGTCTGCCCCTCCTCTTTCCCTCATGAGGAAGTTGTAGGTCCACAGGCAGCAACAGGAAGGAGCCACCAGCTCTGTGAGTCCTGAGCTCTGCTGGGAACAGGAGCTGAGCAGCACAGGGCAGGGCTGGCTGTCCCACGCAGCAGCTGGGGACATTGCAGAAGCCACAGAATGACCTGGAGTGCCTCCTGAGAGAGTCTGTGTTGTGCTGAGAGGTGGCTGCGTCACTGCTGTGAGGGGAGAAAGGAGCAGGGCTCGGCTCAAGGGCTCAGAAACCAGCGAGTCCCAAGTGCCTTGGAGGAACTGCTTGTGGATGGCCCCGAGCCAGGATGTGGCTCTGCCTTTGGAGCACCCTGTGAACTCCCCAGCTCCCCATCCTCCAAGGATGTGTCTAAGGGAGACCAGGGGGCTGCACATGGACACAAAACCTGGCAGAGTCACTTCAAAACAGCCCTTTCGTAGCCCTCGTGCCCTTGCCACCCGCGGGAGAAGATGCTCCCATGGAAAAGTCCCATTCGTTGATGGGAAAAGTCCCATCGTTGGACATGTGCAGGTTCCTCCCCAGCCACTGCCACGCTCACAGAGACATCTCTGAGCACTGCAAAGGAGAAACCTCTCCCTGCACGGCACCACTCCAGCCTGCTCTGAACACAAACCTCTCCACCTCAGGATGGTTCAGCCACGTGGAGAAGGGTTGGGTCTGCCCTTTCCCACCGGCTCCACGTCAGCCTGGATCTGCCCAGGGCCAGCCGAGGGTGTGGCTCTGCCAATCCCCTGTGGATCTGCCTGCATTCCTGGAGGTTCCGTGCTGGGCCTTTCCCGGGGCCGTGGAAATGTCTGATGTGAGCACAAGAAATCAGCTGTGGACAGTTTCTGACAGAGTGGAACCTGCTGTTGTTAATAACCGCAGGCTAAATCTTACCTGGCTTGGAGCAGGCACCTGCTTTCCTTCTGCTTTTAAAATAAGGTGAAACCACCAATATTCTGGTGTTGGAGGTTCAATGGTTATTCTGGTACCAAAGCCACAAGGTTCAATGGTTATTCTGGCACCAAAGCCACGAGGTTCAATGGTTATTCTGGCACCAAAGCCACGAGGTTCAATGGTTATTCTGGTACCAAAGCCACGAGGTTCAATGGTTGTTCTGGTGCTAAAGTCACGAGGTTCAATGGTTGTTCTGGTGCTAAAGTCACGAGGTTCAATGGTTATTCTGGTGCTAAAATCACAGGGTTCAATGGTTATTCTGACACCAAAGCCACGAGGTTCAATGGTTGTTCTGGTGCTAAAGTCACGAGGTTCAATGGTTATTCTGGTGCTAAAGCCACGAGGTTCAATGGTTATTCTGGCACCAAAGCCATGAGGTTCAATGGTTATTCTGGCACCAAAGCCACGAGGTTCAATGGTTATTCTGGCGCTAAAGCCAAAGCCAGGCTCAGAAATGAAATCAGCACCCGCAGCCTGAGCTTCCCCCGGTGTCTATTTTTGGTGCAGACTTTGTGCTGTGAGTTTAGATCAAACAAGAGGGCTGTGCCTAAACAGGATTGGATTTTCACTCTCTAATGAGCATTTCAGTGCACAGTTATTGCTCTGCATGGTGTGACAGGAAGGTGAGAGCTGAGGCAATGAAGTGACAGGCAAATTCCCTTCGCTAAATGGGAACAAGGCTCCGTGGGCTGTGTTGGCACAGGCGGGAAGGAGATAAGGCTCAGCTCCCACTGCAGAGATTTCATGAGAAATGAGAATTTAAAACCCTTGCGATGTCTAGCAACAGTAATTATATTTCATACCTTCCTCCTCTTTCCAGGTTTTCCAAAAAGGTTTTCCAATATCTTATGGTGTCTGTGACAGGGAGAGTGTGGAGCTGTGCATTCCCTTGGGACAGGATGTGCAGATCTCTGGGAAAGAAAAGAGTGGAGAAGGTTAGATTGATGTCCAGATCCTGAAGTTTTTCCAACTTTTGCTCATTTTTCTAAACAGTCCTGAGCCGGGGAGGATTAAAAAAAATAAAGCTCAAGGACATTTAATTTAGGTATCCAAAACAACAGAGCTGGGACCTTGAGTTTTTGACCCTGACTCCTCTCACTCAGTTACCGCAAATGACCTCAGCAGCCACTGCTTCGATCAGCTCCGAAAATGCATGGAAATGTTAAGCAACAAAAAAAAAAAAATTCCACCCCATCTTTCCATTCAGTCAGATACACATATATAAACATATTTGGGGCCGAAACAAAAGCAAATAACAACGACTTAAAGCGTCATCCGCAGCTTTGCGGTGCCGGTAAAAGTCCCCCGGCTCTTGTTGGGCTCTCTCGGTTCCAAGTTCACAGAGAACAGGTACAGGGGACAGAGCTCGATCAGGAAACACAATATTGGGTGGAAGGGAAATTCAACAAACCCGGCTGTGCTGTGCTGAGGTCGGGAGCGCTTCCCAGCACCCACTATGAGCTTGACGACAACCACATGAGAAAGGGCTTTTCACAGCCTGGCTCCTGAAATGACTGCCTGCTGACTCAGGCAGACAATTAGTCACTTTGTCCCTCCTGCTGGTTCCTCTCGAGGCACCTCTGGGTCTGTGTCTCCATCACCTTCCTGCCCAAGGGCACAGCAGCCACTTGGGGACACAGGGGGTTGGGCACAAGACCTGCTGCATTTTGGCTGGTCTTAGAATTATGAGGCAGACATGGTTAAAGGGGTAAAGGGGTTTTTACCTCGGTATTTTAATAGGATTTGATGGTACACAATTTGTCAAGGTGGAAAACGCCAAAATGCGCGCCCTCTATAATGTGTATGCAATTTTATAGACCTTCCAAATTAGCATGTCAGTCTAGGATCTCCCAATAAGAAGCTTATTAAATGAAGTAATGTCTCTCTGCTGTAAAGAATCCCCCCCGGGATGAGGCTAGAGCCCAGTTTACAAAATCTGGTTCCAACCAAGGCTGAAACCTCGAGTTTTTGATAGCACAGAGCTGTCTGGCTTTTTACTGTGGATGTTTGGTCTTTCTGCCTTGCAGAACCCTGAAACTAAGCTGGAATATCTGACTGCAAAAATTACAAGCATGGTAGGCTAAGGGTACAGAAAACATGGCAAAGGGTATGTAAAACATATAGAAGGGTATTTATGAAGAAAAGACCAAAACCATCAGGTATCGGACCCATCAGGACAATCTTGTCCATCGTTGTTGGCTCATATGGGGGATTTTTGTGAAGATGGTTTGCTTTCCTGGCTGCCCTTAACAAATCTTAGCACTCATCCTTTCCCCAAAACCCACCTGGTTAAAGAAATACCCACAGGCCCTGCAATAACTGCCCATAAATTTATCTGTTCTGCACCTCTGTGAAGTGTGAGTGTCACTGGCACGGAAAGGAAAGGGCTTGGGGAATGGGAGTGGGGTGGAGGAGCAGAAATGAGCCTTTTGTCAGCCATCCCACCCCATCCTCGGCATTGACCCCAAACCACTTCATGGATCTCGCCTGGGAGATTCCCTGCCAAACTCTGAGTGAGCTGCCAGCTGTTGAGCACATCTGGGGGTTTGATGGGCGTTGCTCTCACACCACTGCGAGCCCAGAGTTTCTGCTTGGCAGGGACAGAGGAGCCTCCTGCCACCAAGGTCCCTCTCCTTGGGAGCCCCAGTGCTGTCCTTGCTCTGGGACACTCCGTGCTCTGCTGGCCCTGACCCCTCCCTTCCCCTTCCCACTGTCCCATTTCCCGCAGGCCCCTTTTTTCCAGGAAGGTGGGCAGTGCTTTCCAATCAACCAAGCACGGTATCTTCATTAAATCAAATCTCCCTTCAAACACATCAGGCCCAAACCTTCGGGTTCTTGTTTTCCCTCCTGTCCCTGCCGTGCTGTGCCTGACCCTCCTGCTGGAAGGGTTTCAAAAAGGCTGAGAAGTGTTTTTGGAGATGCATCCAAATGGTTGTGCTCCCCCAGCTGCCCCAGGGCAACATTTTGGCAAGATCGTGCACAAAGCCAGAATTAATTAGTGCAGCCCTGAGCCAGCACTGCAGTCCTGCAGCCCAGAATTTTCCTCTCACTCAACTCTGAAGCTCTTAGAGGAATTGTCTGGATTCAGTGCTGAGCCCAGCAGAGACATCCTGTGTCCCGAAGCAGCATTTTGGGGGATCACATCCCCTGAGGAGCTCTGCAGAGCCCTCCCCACCAGCCCTCCTCCCTCCCCTGCCCGCACAGGGATGTCTGGAGGAGGCTCCTGCCCCAGCCCTGAGCAGGGAGGGGAGTTCAGCCCCCCCACAGGGGCAAATTCCTATTTCCCAGTGTGTATTTCAGCTCCATCCCTACTCCACGCCATCCCCCTCTGGCACTAATGTCCCATCACATCCCACCAGCCTGCTCTGAACAGATCAAACCTGCCTTGAACCTTGGTTTTCCTGAAGCGTCTCGTGCAGGGAGGGACCTGCACCAGCTCTGTCCCCTCAAACCCCACAGCAGCCCCAGAAACCCTGTGCTCTCCTCCCTTTTTCCCACACAGCAAGGCAGGAAGGGCTGATCAGGATGCTCCTGCCAGTTCACCTCATCAGCCACAAGATTTTCCTGATTTTGCTGAGATTTGGAACCACCCCAAGAGACTTGACAGAGTTTTTGTTTGGCTCTGAGTGCTGGCTCAGGCTCTCCAATCCCCCACTTGCTCTGGCAAGAGCCAGAGGAGTCTGGATGTTGGTGTGAGACACCTGAAAGGTGAATACACCAACAATTCATGACCCCAGACACAAATCACACCTGTATGCTCTGCTACCTGACAGTGGCAGCTCTATCCAGCAGCAGATCAATTATGCTAATTACGTTCATAAATAACTCTCCTGCTGGGATAATTACACAGAGGTGTGAATGTGACCTGTCTGCCATGCTGAGGTGCAGGATCATTCATCCAGCATGAGCTTGGGTAGAGCTCTTAACCCTGATTTTTAACCCTGGATAATTCCACCCAAGAAAATTTGTTCATCCTTTTACCTTTATTGTTCTGCATCCACTGTAAGTTTTGAGAAACTCCAGAGCTGCCCTTCCTATTTTGGGCTTTTTCCCATCCCCAAATGCTGCCACATCAAGCAGAACCCACTTAAGCACCCAGAAAGCTGCTGTGGAAAAGCACAAATGGTCTGAAATCCTGCAGCTCGCTGTGGGCCAGACCTGAGCTCCTGCTTTCATCACCAACTTCCTCTGTGAGCACAAACCACGTCAGGCTTTGCCTGGTGCCCTGGCTTTGCCCTCAGCTGGGAAAAGGAGGTGACAGACGTGCTTTTGTCACTTGGGTGATTCACAGACGGTGAGTCCTCTCAGGGCAGGATTTCTGCTTGCTGACAGCGCACAGGGACTCGTCCAGCCCTCCTGGGATGGGAGCAGGGCTGCCCACGGTCCCCACAGCTCACTGGGATTGTCACCATCAGGGGCATGAGGCTGCAGTCCTGTCTCTTGTCAGTCTGAAGAGCTCAGGGCTGTGGAAATGGGAAGGTGATCAGCCCAAGCAGGACCAGGGCCCCCATCAGGGCCATCTCCTGAAGGCATGGAGACGTGACAGACCCTCCAGGCCAAAAGCTTTTCCATGCTTGGAGTCCATCCCAGCAGCTGTATGTAACAAAAATACATCCTCCTTTGTACCTACACTTTTTGGGGGCTTGGAAGGGACCTTAAAAACCATCTCATCCCACCCCCCCTGCAGGGACACCTTCCCCTACACCAGGTTGCCGCAAGCCCCATCCAACCTGGCCGTGGACACTTGCAAGGATGGGTCATTCTAGGATTTTTGGGTGATTGATGGGTCATTCCATGATTTTCGGGTGATTCCACGAATGGGGAAGGGCTTTTCCCTTCGGGCTGGAGCAGTTTTATCAGCACATCCCGATCCGTGTGACGCCGGGCTGGGTCAGCCCTGTGATAAGGCTGTCACAGATCCCTCTGGGCTGCACAGGGATCCCCTTCTCACCCATGTCCTACAGCTCAGGAGCGGCAGCACAGACAAAACACAGCGGCACCGTCACTGAGTGTGCGGCTCCTGTTTGAGCAGTGACTGCAGCAGCCCTTCCACAGCACGTGTGTGAGCCCTGAGAGCACCAGGGAAGTGTCACCAACCCCCGGGGACACACGGCTTTTCCAGTCGTCCATCCCTTTGAAAAAGTGTCCCAAAGGATGGCTTTGCCCTCGGCGTGTGGAAAGATCGGTCCCCACAGTGTGGGGAGCCCCACTCGGTGTGCGCTGCAGGGCAGGTGCTCTGCTGATAGAGAGCTGAGCACGGAATGTCCTGAGCTGGAGAGACC
>VZTX01001415.1:0-32074 GCA_013400915.1 Pardalotus punctatus | reverse complement strand
GCTTGAACCACCGCTACAGTCTTCCTACAACTGATTTTGTGAGAGAATGGCTGCAGTGCAGCTAAAAACTAACTGACTTTCCATCTGTCTGCTGTCTCAACCAGAACGTGGATTCAAGCAGAACCTGCTATGCATGGCTTTTCTTGGGGAGGCCTGTTTACCAAATGATTGCATCTTGATTGGCAGAGACAAGTAGCAACATGCCAAAAATTTGACTGTAGTCCAAGTACTGGGTTCTTGTAGGTTATCTTGACTGTTTTTATATAAATTAAATACAGTGCTAAACTAAAGTAAATGCCTCCCAAGAAAAAGGAGAGAAAGATGGATTTTAAACCACACTACTTGGTACAAACATTCAAAACATGTATACATTTTTTAATTTTTTTGTTTGTTTTTAATGCCTAAAGATTCCCTTTCTTTTAAATCTTTAGATCCTGTTTTTATCTCCTTCTCTTTCACAGCCATTCATATCCTTGCCAACTTTTTTATTGACTGCACTACATCCTGCAGTAGCCTGTTTTAGGTCTAACTTCAGTTTTTAATGATGCTGTGCCAGAGTTAGTGAATACATGGGACAGTCTGAACTGTGAGAACATCCTGAGAAGACGAGACACTAAGCAGAAGCTCAGAAGCATAAAAAGCTCTCAGTTTAATCTAAGAATGAGCACACAGTGCTGACAGTGAGTAAACTGAATTTGTAACAGCCTTAATTTACAGCATGCTAATGACTAAGTAAAAGCCCAATAAACCAAAACAACAGTAGTACAGAAGCAAGAAAAGAACTTGAAAAATGAGGTATAGAAAGAAAACATGAAGACTACATTGAAATACAAAGGAAGCCGTACTGGTAATTTTTTTTTTTTTTAATAAAAGAATTAAAAATCTTGTATCAATGCTCAAGTTAGTGAACTATTAGAGTACCATGTGGCCACAGGCCAAAGGAAAGACTGTTTCAGTTTGTCAAAGTGTGAGTATTTTTAAAGACAAAAAAAATTTTGAAACTGGAAATACCACTGGACCATTCCACACTCAAGTCTCATGTTCTTTTCCCTTCTGTATTTAAATTAAAATTCAAAAATGAGCATTCTCCAGCTAATTGTTTGTATGAATATATCCTTCTCTCTTGCACTGAGCATACAGAAGTTCATCTAACACATGGAATCTCCCAACATATTTGGAGACGTCTTTACTCTATTTATTTATTTTACTCAAACTGCAAGAATGATTAATTAACATTAAACTGATTTATTTCATACATTTAATGGATTGAGAATGCTTTAAATGTAAACTGCCTGCTGTGCTATTTTAAACCACAAACAACTTACATGTGGTGCATTGCTTTAAACTTAGCTTTGAACTTTACCACACTTAAATATCTGCACACTACAGTAGAAAAAATAATTCAGTCAAAAAAGATGTTGGTGGTTAACCTTATTGACATTTTTTACAACAAGAAAAAACTGAAACAAACATAATTCCCTCTTTTTTTCCCCACTGCTAGCTGCACATTATGACTAACATCTTCAGGAATTAGTTTGCTGCGCCACCTTCATCCTCATCTTTGTATTGTAGGCATGCTGCTGGTTCTAGTGGTTAGAGCTGATGTTTCAACAATGTCAGCTAGAAAAGATCAAAAGAAGGAGAATATTTAGTCCTTGGTGTACCTGATCTTCCACAAGCTACATATGACAGTACTGTCATGATACAGTGTATGCTGACAAATCTCCCTCTATCAGAAAACCAGAAAGCAATATATGAAAAAATGACTACCTCTATCACATTATGTGACGTGCTTAATCAGTTGAGTTTCTTCCTTCCAAAGGAATACGGTCCCAAAGCTGCAGCAACTTCTCCCCAACTTGTGGTTCTAGCTCCTAGAAAGGATCACAAAATTAGAAAAGTTATTAGCACTGCTGCTATTGTACATACAGAAACTATTTATTACAAAATCCTTAGAAGAGGTTGCTGGTGAATGCTCTCAGTCTTTCTGAAAGAGTTAGTCCCTTTTGCTATTGTGAAGTCCCTTTTGCTATTGTGACATATCCCTGCTGTAAGTATCCCTACTACAAAGGCATATCAGGAGATTAAAAAACTTTCATGAGTAACCCGTGCCTACAGGTTGTTTGGGGTTTTTTCATTCAGGCAAGATGTCAGTTCTCACCAAAAAATTCCCAATGAACACACCACCACAGGAACAGATACACCATATAATCCATGCCTTCTACAGGTCACTTCCTTATTAACTAAAGGTCATTGTTCTCCACATCTTTCATGTTTAATTCAATTAAGTGTGGTGGAGAATGTGGAAAGGCAGTTCACAGACAATGAAGTCTGTGGAATCATAGACATTAGTATATATAATTTATTCTTGATATCATTGAGATTCTTTAAGTTTTAAGAGCCACTTAGAAGAGAAGCACTGTCAACTTCAACATGTGCTACACTCCTTTCCTTGTTCTTAAGGGTATGCTCCTTTCCTCATTCTTACAACTGAAGAGGTTTTGGGGAAACAATGAGAAGACAATACAAAAAGTTTAGCTCCAGAATCTTGTATCAAGGAGATGTTTGGGAGGGGACTGAGGAGAATGCAGAAACTGCCACTGAGAATTCTTGTCCAAAATTCTGTCCCGGCTTTTTGTAGTTGCATTTAGGTTTAACAAGTTGGAGAACAGTACTAAGCTTTATTCTACCTCAAATACTGATTCTCTTCAGGCTTTATGGAAAATGCAAACCTCTAATTATGAACAGTCATTTGGGTATGACAGACTATCTGATCTTGGGGAACACATATGAAGCAAACAGAAAATAAACCTCCAGAAATTAAAAAAAAAGTAACAAAACCACAGGGTTTTTTTTTAAAATCCAGCTTTAAATTTTTTTTTTAAACAAACATCAAGAAACTGGTTTGATTTTAACAAATCCACTACTTCAACAGTAATTCTGCATTAGTAGAAGCTACAATGCCCATCAAAGAACTGAGATTCAGATTAATAGATACATGAGCACAACTGAGTTCAAGATTGAACAAGCTAATAAACAAAACACAGCTCTACCAAGTAAAGAAGACTTCAGAAGAGAATAACTACCTGGCCATCTCTGCTTATTTGCACTTTCTTATTGTCATTCCAAGGGTTGAGCAAATGGTGTGTAAACTGAAAAGGAATGCTTTCTTTTCGGATCCACTCCACCTTAAATACACCTCCAAATCCAGCTGATCCCCAGTCTTGACTCTTCTCACACCCTATTGCTGAACCCATTCTAGCAAAACCCTGGAAGAAAAATTGAAATATGAAAGAACAGACATAATGAGAACATATCTATTTATGCTGGAATTAAATAAATGAGTGGACTTCGTATGAAAATTTCAAATTAGTTTCAAAGCAATTCAAACACACATGAAGCTGGATCTTCTAAAATATTTACACCTAGAAAGTTAAAAATATAATTTGTTTTTTCCACTTCAAATATACTTTCTAGAATCTGACTGAAAAGGATGTCTTTCAATTCATCTCTCACAATTACCATTCAAGGTTCTTTTTAAGCTTCATAACAGAGGTTGAAAAGCTGTTGTAAAAAGATTTAAAGTGCAAGGTATCAAGATGAATGTTCTATGTCCATTAGCTATTCCTTGCTACTTGTATAAAATTCTTGCAAAAACCCATTTCTTCTTTCCCTTGTTCCCTCTCTGTTAACAAAGTTTCATATACAATTAAAAGTGTGTAGCTGTTCTCCAAAGAAAGAAGCTAAAGTTGCTTAAAGTTCCTTCTTCAATGAAGCTGAAAGAAATTCCAACAAGTATTCAGAAAGAAAATTAAAGAAACCACAAATCCAAGATTGCATCTAACTTATTTAAAGAAACCCTTTAAACATACACACACACACACCAAACAAACCAAAAATAAACCCAGGCCATGCATAACATATCAACTGTTTAGGCAAATTTACTCCAGTTATAACTCAAGAGTCCAAGAGATGCAATGCACTGCCTGAAGTTATCAGCACACACTGCTGCTGTAAGTCATGCAGTCCTAGACAGCTCAAGCCTTAAATGAAAATCAATGAAAATTAATAAAAGGAACCGAGGAAAAATAAATGTGGAAAGCAAAGAGACACCTGAGACAAGAGAACATTATTAGCCATTGTAATCCCACATTCCCATGAAGGTCCAGTGAGTTCATTGTCAAAACTGCAATGGCAAGGCAACACCTACATCCTGACTTCAGTATATCTTCCCCTCTGTCAGAGACTGAAATAGTTCATGTCTCAAACACTGATATAAGTTTTGCTCATTATAAAGAAACTACAACTAAAGACGCCTCCCTGAAGATACCTGACTTGGACTTTGCACCAGAAGTCAAACTGCTGAGATTAGATAAAGAGAAACCTGTTGTTCAGTCATCTCAGGCTGAGGGAAAGGAATGCATGCACAAAAGGCCAAACCCACCAGCTGCGCTGAGAATCATGCCTGGCTGAGTTTGGGGTGGGGGAGACCACAGCCTGCAGAAGCCAGGTTTACACAGACTCCCCCCCGAGCCGAGGGGGGAAGAGGAGGTTTTGCGTGCGTGGTGTAACCTCTGGTCAGAGGCAGTAAACACCCATCCTCCCTTACACAAACCGGCCCAGCTGTGGAGCTCCCAAGCCCACAGGCCA
Organism: Pardalotus punctatus; assembly: GCA_013400915.1. Taxonomy (NCBI): domain Eukaryota; kingdom Metazoa; phylum Chordata; class Aves; order Passeriformes; family Pardalotidae; genus Pardalotus; species Pardalotus punctatus. The sequence continues at coordinate 27,424 of VZTX01001415.1, read as the reverse complement.
CATCTACAGGACATTCACGTGAGAGGCAGCTGAGGGGGTGTCATAATCCATCAAAGACCCCCCAAAGCGCTCGGCCTTGCACCACAGGACTGCACGTGATGCAAGCAGAGTCTGCTGCAGGAGACTGCCCCCTCCCCTGGGGGGGGACATGCCTGGACATTGCCACCTGGCCTGAGCGTGTAGTGACCCATGGGATCCCGTGCTTTTTGGGGGCACCATCACCACCAAGAAGAGCACCCGGAGAGGATCAACGCTACATCATTGGGATCCATGGACGGTGATATTCTTTTATTCTGTCTCTGTTACTCTTTCTGTCCCCCCTACCTCTTTTCCTACTTCTCCTTTTCTCTCTTTTCTTCTCTCTCTCTCTCCCATATTTACTATCAAATAAAACCCATACTATTGACTGGCATATGGTCTCGTTTGCATCTTAATTTGGGCAGAGTTATTTCTAAAGAACCTTAATAATTGGGTCATAACACTCTCGCAGCTTTCTTGTCTAAGAGCACCGCCAGAAGAGCCCATTTTCATTCAACTGGCATGTTGAAGATTACCTTCCAATATGGCATTTGCATTTGCTAAATCATTGTACATATATGTAACATTTCACCACAATCCTTCAGTGGTATCACCAAGACCTCTGTATTTGGACTGGTTCATTAAATTTTAAGTTCAGCTGACTTTTATGAATAGTTTATAGTATATGAAGAGGTAAATTGAACTTTCTTTACTTGGAACATTTGAGTTTAGCAGGATCTACAATACAGCTAACCTGCAACTTTGCACTAGCAGGTCAAGTCTTTAAACTGGCCACCAATTTGCCAGGAAACTGTTGACAAATACCTCACTAAATGTGAAGTCAAGACAGTTCTGGAAGAATCATTGCTGTGTCTTTCCAGTTTCTTAACTGAGAAACTACATCTCCAGCAAAACAGTTTTTATTAAAATTTTTATTAAAGAAATCTATGAGTTTCCTGGCTTTAGAAAGATGTGACTTAATTGTATCTTCTTGTTCACGTACAACATTTACTTTGGCATGCACAGAAAAAGGTGGCAATCCTCTGCTTTGTATGGATTTTTTTGTTTGTTCCATAGCTGCTGTTTTAAAGCATTTATGCAGGGTAAAAACATTATTCTGACTCATTATGTCTGGAGGCAATTTAGTTTTATGCTTTGAGGGACAAACTGAGTTCACTAAAAGGGACTATTTTGGAGAAGAATAAGGTGTTCCTTCCTCAGCAACCAGAGACATTGGCACAATACTCTACTTAACAGAAGGTCAGAAGTCATAAGCAAAATGCTCCATACTATATGCACCCATTTGCTCCACTGTCCTAAACCATCAACCACCATCAACAGTTGGTATCAGCTAAGACTCACCTGGAAGTGTCCAGACCCTTGAACGGAAAATATTAAGTAAACCATGTTGCTCTCCCAAAAGGCTTTGTTCAGTTTCCATTCATTTCTTGGCATAGTGGACCATATGCCCTTCTGTTGAGAAATATCAATGTTCTGCAAGTTGCTGCTTTTCATTATAAAGTACCGAACTGGCATATTTTGTCTTGGTGAAGGTGATTTGGAACTCTGAAAAATTTAAACCAATAAATACAACAAAATAAACCAGGCTTTAGTTCTGAAGTTTTTACACATAAGAAGACAGAAATCCCTTCACTGAGCTCTTCCTTTCCTCTCCAAGAATATACAAGAAACATACTATCTATCAGCTGTTCCTGTCTGAATTCATTTTAAAGCACACTTTACATCTATTTTACATTCTTAAGCACTTTTCACAATTATAATTCATTCATGAGGGGCAGAAAACAATTAGGGCAGAACAGGTCTAAATAGTCTAGTGATTAACTACAATTCTTTGAAGTCTCAGACACTTTCAGATGACACAAAATTAATCACCCTAGATTGTAGCCTGCAGCACACTACTTGCATCTCGAATTTGGGGAAACAAATTTTCTCCCTGTAACACTGGCTGAATTAAAAAAATATATGGAGAATTATAAAAATAACCTCACTAAAAATGTATGCTTTATTAAAATAATAATAAAAAAAACCTTGCCAAGCAGTCATAATAAGGCAGATAACACAAACCTTAAGAGAATCAGTACCAATGTGTGCTATTACAGAAATAGAAGAAGATAGAATCTACAGAGTTCCGAAATTCATGTATCATATACACTGTCACTGTTTATTATACCACGTTTCAAAAAAGAAAAAAACCAAAAAACCAAAACCCCCCAAAACTGTATTTATTTTCTACTTTGAATAGCTTTACTTTAGGAGTCTGCAAAAAATAACATTTTTACTGTATTAAACTAGTATAACAAAGATATTTTTTTCTTGATTTTCGGTTCAGAAAGAAATATTATGCGGTTCTTAACAATGAAAATCTAAGTTAGGTTCTTAATTTATCAATATAATACCTGATAGTTGCTGAAAGAATGCAAGAGATTCTATTTATTTTGAAGAGCAGGGGAATATGTTTATGAGAACTCTACCTTTCCAGATATTGGAGAAGATGGACTAGCACAGGGGCTAGGAAAGCTACTGCTGTCTGCAGACTTCACTGATGATTGATCCGACCTATCATCTGAAGTTTTTTTGGAGTGCAAAATGTTTTTTCGTTTGTATTTCTTTGGCTGGTGAAGTGTGGGACATGTAGACTTCATTGGAACTCTAAAAAGTGAGGGTAGATACATGACAGACCATGGGTGTTGCAAGTGGTTACAGAACAATTTATACCTAAATATCAGCCTATTGGATGGCCACATATATATATTACATTAATTCCAAAACATTATAAATACTAAATAAAAAAACCCGAACATATGCATTCATTCTGAATGTTATGGTTAAAACTCTTCTGCTATTTCCCAAGGAGCACAGCTCACGGACAGTATTTCTGACTGCTTTCCCAAACAGCCAGCAGACATATGAAACAATTCAGAATGAAACCACAACTACAACAGAGTATCAAACCTTTCAGCTGTATTTATATTGTTTCATTCTTTTTAATACTAGCAGAAATTTAAGTGATGCTTTTATAGGTAAATAAATTACAACCTGCAGTCTCTGGAAGATCTCAACAGCTTACTTTTCAGCATTAGAGGAGTCAGAGAATGCTGTTTCTGCTGCACTTCTTGTGTAAGTTGACCTCCACGTAGATGCTGAATGAAGATCTTCAGAAGCCACAGGTCTCGGTTTCTGACCAATTCCTGAAGGCTGGTGCAAACCCACGGACTGTTCCTCAGCAGTTAAAACAGCCACAACTGCTCTTACAGTTGCTTCATCAACTGGAGACCACGATTTAGAAGGCGCTCGCATACGACGCAGAAATAAGCTATTCCACTTTTGTCTGAGTTGCACCAGCAAACCAGCAGCCTGTAATGAATTTGGGTTCTATTAAAGACTAATAAAAATGAGTTCAGTTAGGCAAAGGGTACCCTATGTCTTTCCTATCAGGCAGCAGCTGGCATTCTGGCAAACTGAAAGGCAAGACTAAGGTTTTGGGGAGGGGGAGAAAACCTCAACTTTGAATTAAGCTGTTTTCTTTTCTTTCATCAGATGCAAGGTAATTTCTAAAACACTTCATGCAGCTCTGCACAAAACTTAAAATTCTATTGTAAACACACAGGGTTTTTCATTTTTCACTTTAAAAATTTATCTTTTTTTTAAAAGCAGTCTTTGCACGTCTAATGCTCTTCCTGCCAATTCAGCCTGTGTTTATGGGCACTTTAGTCACACTTGATGAAAAGACCTCTGGCTACTCTACCTTCTAACACAGCCAAAGCTTCTCAACCTGAAGACTTGTATCTTCAAAGGCTGGGGCTTTTTTCTTCTTTTTCTAAAATCTGACAGCAATATTCTTTCAGCAGTTCCAACTCTAGTCATCCTCTCAAAGAAGGAAATAGACCATATGCCATTGTGACTGTTCTCTCAACTCCTGGAGCACCACACAGGCAATACAGGGGGCCACAAAGAGCAGAAGGACCATTATGCAGCCACTACCACCTGCAGCTTGCTGCTCCCTGTAGTCATATTCTTCATCTGGCAGTTTCTTTAGAATCTCCTAACTTACAGAAATGGATCAAACTGCCAAGCTGGAAATTAGAAAACACAGCTTACCCAAAGTGCTTCTGAAGCAGATCCAACAGCAGCTGACTGCTGAGGCTTTCCTGCTTCCCAGTGTGGTATCTGGTAAAGCCACATCATGACAAAGGAAGAAGGAGAAGCACTCTCACAGTTGGCTAGGTAACTAATTCTTCCTTTTTGCTCATAGGTGCAAGATTTGAGAGTTATGAGTTGTTACAACCCATAGGATGCCCTACAACTTGGATGCTGAATTTGTGAATTCACACAATTGGCTAACCTGGGCAAAAGGAGATTGAGCCTGTTTGTCTGGTTTTCGTATTTCTTATTGAACCCATGAAATAAAGGTTAAGTCACAGAGTACGTTCTCCTGTAAATTTGAGAGACATGAAGGGACCATGATAGCCATTGTTACAGTAAACTTTTAGTTATCCAATTGTTGGAGGTTGAGAGGTATGGAATTTTTTCCCCTTCCCTCTCTCTAGGTTACTAATAGCTGGATACTTAAGGACTATTAACTTCTTTTGTAAGAGACAGAGCCAGCTGGGCGTGGGGAGGAAAGAGCACAGGTGGTCATCAGAGAAGGCACTTGGACCATGGGCTGCAGAGAGGGCAGCAGTGGGGAACTGGGTGCTCCTCGGCTACCAGCGGGAGAGAGTTGCTTCGGCTCTGCACTGCTTTGCTTCTTGCTGGTGAGTGAACCTTCGTCTGGGAAAGGGGCTTCTCCTGGAGGGCACATCCTCCTGGCTGTGCCAGCAGTTTTCTGCCCAAGGGGGCCGGCAGCCGCCGCCCCGTGCTCTCCCTGCGGGAGCACTGCCACGNCACGTCTGCTGCACGCCCGCCATTGCCCTGCCCGTCCCGCCCCGCCCGCTGCCTCTGGGCACTTCAGCACTGCCCGCACCCACAGAGCTGACCGCGCCACAGCGCCCCCTGCAGCTGCGCGGGAGTCATCGCACCCGCCCTGCCCGGCCGGGAGCCCGACAGCGCCCCTGCCGGCTGGGACCGGAACTGCACCGAATGGGAAAAGCGCTTGGCAGCCCAGAGACTTCTGTCACCGCATCTTCTGGTTTTTGTTTGTTTGTTTGTTATTGCCACTGTTGTTGTTGATTGTTTGCCTTGCTGTAGATACTAGTAAAGAACTGTTATTCCTTTCCCCATATCTTTGCCTGAAAGCCCTTGATTTCAAAGTTATAATAATTCAGAGGGAAGGGGGTTCACATTTGTGGGTTTTAAGGGAGGTTTACACCTTCCTTAGCAGACACCTGTCTTCAAACCAAGACACCAATTGTTTCAGAAATCTTTTTAGGATGATATGACATAAATATTCTCCTACATGAAACAACCATGGAAGTGACAGACTACTTACTCCAGAGTCCAGTTTGAGGTGGAGCCATTCATCTAGCTTTAGCAGAAATAAATCAGAAGTTGTTCTGTCCTCCGTCTCACTGTCAGTGCTATCATTAGATACCCCATCTCCTGAATTAAGTATAAAAGATGCATTAACATTTCTGTATTATTTACATTTGCATATAAAAACTTGAACATTACTGTACTCCCAGCAATAAAATAATTTTCCTTCTAAATTTTCATTTAAAATGTAAACATTTGTAAACACAGTTTTTAATTTCTGCATATACACCCCAGTGTTTGCTTCACTTAGGACCAAGTTCCCAGACCTCTTTAGGGACCTACTAAGTAAACACCTGTAATTATGAGATCTGACTCTTCAATGTACCTTCATCAATAATAAGCCATTATCAAACTTTTGCCTGAAGTTGTTTGTAAAACCACACATGGCTCTATGCTTTATATCCCTGTAAAACAGTATATTAAAAGTCCCATTAAGAAAAAATATATATGCACACAGCTATTTAGGATTCTCTTTTTTTTTTCCAAAGTGCAACTCAATCAGCATTAACATTATTTTACAGGTAACAGTTTAAGAGCAAAACAGGAAAGCTTCAAAACAGCTTGGACTCCTACTTCAAACAGTATTTCTACAAAACTAACAACAGACAGATTATTTTTGCATCTATTCTTACAGCACTCCATTCAAATATGAAAAAAAGGAAATTTTAATAGTCTCTACTACTTCTAGCTAATACTATGGTTAATTGTCATTAAAAGTTATCAGTAGACAATAATCTTTCAAGTGCATGTCAACTGGAAACAATATGATTATTTGCCATATTAATTGCAACTACATTATGCAGTTTGAATAATGTGGTTCAAAGTATCAATAATCTAGGCTGTAGAAAAAAACATACATGCTACACTTCTCAGCATTAGTACTGTCCTTAAACATTGTGGTTGCATTTTTTCTTTAAAAACTATAAGTAATTTGTAAGACTCCAGAACTGTGAAAGTATAATTTATAGATATGAACTTAGAAGGATTCACAAAATTCAGACATTTGTTACAGAGACTATAAACTATTCTTGAACAGCTACAGGAACTATATATAGCTCTGTCATTTTAAGAATTAGCCAAAATGTGTAGAAAATATACTTGAAAAATAAGCCTTCCAAATCACATACTAGTATATACCAATGGAAACATTCCAAATCCAGACTCCAGTATACCTTGACAGGATGAAGATGCCTGTAAAGCATTACTTGGTAACCTAGCTGGTCCGCAGAAGAGTGCCACAGTGATGGGTGTTACAACAGAGCAGCACCTGATGTTTGCTATCCTGTGAGCTCTTGTCATTTCATCATATATAAGCCAGTCCGTAGGGAGTGCCTCAACAGCTGCAGTTTGGCCATTCACTGGTGGAATCTGTGCAGAAGCAAATAAGACTAGGCTATTTTATCCTCTATGTATAATGAAAATAAATTTTAACTCAATTCTTACTTTATCTATGTAGAAATAAATACATATGTATTTACCTATACATTAATAAAAAAAGCACAAGAAAATTCAACCAGACTCACAAGCTACCCTATCACCTTGGAACACAATATTTTGCTTTAAAAGAGGATCTAAAGAAATATTAGTTTCAGAGCAGAACTTTCTCCTTCCACAATGAGCAGAGATTGTCACATGTTCAAAATACTTTTATAATGAGCTTTTTCTTTTTACCATTTTGCCTTGTTCCACTTAGCAGGACTAACTGAAACATTGGAAAAATAAACGAACTCCAATTTTTCATTCTATCACCTGCCAGAAAAAATATTTTCTAAAATGTTCAAAGTGGCTTTACCTTTTTATACTGAGGTTGACTAAGAACAGAGGTAGGATGAAATCGTACTTTCTTCTCCTTTGGTCCAGTTAAAACCAACCTTTCTCTGTCTACATGCACGAGATTGGGATACATCCCGGCCACTAAAGCAGCTTTAACTACAGACCAGTTTTCAGAGTTAGCATTAGCATCTCTAGTATCAGATGTTCCTCTAGCTCTAACAAAACCTGAAGAAAGAGAGAGGTCAAAACTGTGTTATATTTGTTTGTATTTAAGATCTATTTTTTTGCTTCTCAAAAGAAATTTGAAACAAAAACAGTGAAATAAAATACAAATTAGTTGCATTTTTCACAACTGCCAACATTAACAGCACCGAGAAGAAACCCTCACATTGAAGGCCTTCCTGGTAAGGGGTTTCATACTATAGAACAGAATTACTTTTTGCAATACTTCTTTATTTATTAGAATATTAGAAACTGTGTAGTTTAATTGTAACATGCTTCCAGCTTAGCATGAGTGGGCCCTGCTCAAAACCTAGTGTAGGTGAACTTCAAATGAACTGTCTGTTAGCATGAACAGCTAAGCAGGGGAAGAAACTGAGAAAGACAAGATACGTTTGGATAAAGGATGAGACCTTGGAGGGCCCCAAGGCTGGCTCAAGCTGGAATATATGAGCAGGTAATGGGCTGCCCACATTGGATTTGGAGTAAGAATCCAATGAGGCAGTAGAAGACCTCAGACCATAAACTGCCATTGGATCAAGAGGAGCGTGCAAGGCACATGCAGAGCATGTGAAGATCAGGTGCACTGACAGTAAAGGTATAAAAGCCCAGGGATTTCTTTATTCAGAACACTTTCCACAGACATCCGGCTTGAGCTGAAATTAACTGACTCTGCCTCAGAACCTAGGGTCTGAACTCATCTTTAACAACTTCCTCAGGAAAAGAATTACTATAACATAAAAATCCAAGGAAACATGTCTCTCACTGCAAGATGGCAGGATGTTGAACAATCAGGGTGCTTTCAGTTATACCAGCTGTTATCCAGCCTCATTTTCTCACCCCAGTATCTCTACCATGCCCAGAATGAGTATGTACTGGTCTTTTTCAACTTAAGGAAGAAAATTACAAGTGAACACCATCCTTTTTACAATTTTTATACACTTAACTCCAACATTTTGTTAGAACTTTTTCCAGCCTAATTACCTGAGGCTCTAAGCTGGCTAAGCAACTGTGTTCTCATTCCTACAATAATTTCCATTGTGGCTTGAGACAGGAAGTTCTTCTCACAGAAGGCTCTCTCCCAGCCATCCCTGCGCGCCTTCTGCCATGCCTGTGAACAATAATTTTTTAACATTTGCCTATTAATTTAAATATCTAAAATTAAAAAATGAGTATTTTTAAGAATTACATTCAGATCAATAAAATTAACCAAAGTAAAAGTATCAAACCTCATTTTTTTGTTTAATTTAATAACCTGATTGGTTTTTTTCTCCATTCCCTAACCTAAACATACGATAATTATGTTAAGTTCATTATGTTATTATAGAAATCATTATGTCAAGATTGCTTTTTTAAGTTACCCATGTAGCAGGATATAGAGCAGCATCTTGCAGGAACTTTCAGAATTTAACCAGGTTTGAAATTTTGAAATTTAGCATTAGCATCTCTAATATCAGATGCTCCTCTGGCTCTAACAAAACCTGAAGAAAGAGAGAGGTCAACACCCCAAAAAGAGATTTGAAAAGATCAGACAAAATGTGCTCCCTCAGAAACTTTTGAGTCAAATATACAAGAAAGCCATAGTCTACCATTCTACATCCAGCATGACTGGTACATCATTTACTGTGGTGTGTGATCTCCTGTGAATAGCACTCATTCTGACAGGATACCTGAAAAGCCCTGAGCAGCACCATGTGGTCGCTGAATGTTCCCGCAGCAAAACGTTTCTTACACAGCATGGCTGCACGCTTTTGAGAGGCCAGTGTGGGGAGTACAAAAGGGTCTCGGTAGGCAAGAGCACAGGCAATGGTCAGAACAGGGTCCAGGCACTTCAGAACAACAGCGCACAACACCATTTTACCAAGGTGTGGCTCCAGTGGCAATTCAGTGAGATGATAACCAAGTTCAGTGAGATCTTCCCAAGGGTCCATGGCGTCTATGGTCTGTTTGAAAAAAGAAAAAAGGGGTGGACGTAGGGACAAAGGGAAGAAGAAAGCAGACAAAATTAATTTACAATGAAGCAGGAAGGATATGAATATTGCACATTATATAGAATTGCTCCCAAAGACTAAAGAAGCAAGTCAAACTAATGACAGTTCAAGATGTGATTTTACAGTAGTCTCTTCCCTTAAGATGGAAAAATGCATACACACACAAAACAAAAACAAACAAAAATTCAAAGCATCCTTAAGTAACTGAACAAGACTTTCAGTACAGTTAAGAGTCAGTAACATGTTACCACACCACAAATACCAATTAAACACAATTCCCATCTGCAGACCTTGAGCATTTGCAGAGCATTTTTCGTAATTAAAGCTGGAGGAGGATCAGGAGCTTTCATAAGAAAGTCAACAACTGGACAATTAATTGGAGCCAGAAGTTTTGTGTGCAAACAAAGCTCCTGCAAGTTAAAAAGAAAAAAAATGTATTTTAAGGTTTAGGAGAAAGAAAATACATACACATCTTTTTAGAGCTATTAGTATGGTCTGATGATAAGGTGTTTTTTAAAAGTTATAACTTCTAAGTGAGCACACACCTGAAGTGGCATTCTTAGAAGTTCTGGAGTCTGAAATTCCAACATATTCTCAAAACGGAGCCTGCTGAAGAGACGAAAACAGACTCCAGGCTGACAGCGCCCAGCCCTGGAAAATAAAATATGGGGAGCTGTGAAAATTAGAGTTTCTTTTTTTAAAAAAACCCAACCAAACAAAACCCAACCCACACAAACTTAGAATGCAAATGCAGAAGAAGGTCTAAGAGAATGGTAATTTTGTTGTTAAGAGGAAGTCACACACTAGAATTTAAAGAGTTTTCCAGTACAGTAATTATTTCTGAGAGTATGGGAAATTATATAATTTCATGATAAAATTATGTTTAATAATTATTATAATTTTAACCCTACACTGAAAAATCTGGAGAAAAATACCAAAGTGATATCACTTTTTTGCTAACTTGAGATCAATCCAAATCTCAGCCATCCTGTGCTGTAAGGAATCTAAATTGTAATCTTTATTTCTTCCTCTTCACGTTCCTCAACTAGAAGTTACTCTAGATGTAAACGGTAGAATGAAGACCATATAACGTGTGAAAGAAGGAACAGAGACAGTAAACGCTCACAATTCATGCTCAAAACCCTGGAGGTTAATATATCATGTCTCGGATATTATGACAATATCATGTCTATGAAACTTTTCAGCCCTCACCCACTGTGCTGGGAAGAGTATGATCATGGCATGCTAGTCACGAATACTTTAGAGATGGACAATAAGGAATCACTGCTCAATGTTGGTTTTAAGGAAGGGACGCCAGGATATCAATAAAAAATCAGCAGTGTGCAGTCCTTTGCCCAGAGACAAGTTACTGTTGCTGTTGGTGCTACGTGCCACCATCACCAACAGGAAGAGGAAGTTCATGGGGGAACAACAACCTAGACCTAACGTAAGTTTTGGGACATTCCTGAGTGTCACTTCTCTGTATCTTGGGAAATTACTCCAAGAAAATACATGCTGATTATTAATTTACTGCAGAGAAGAAGTATTAGCCACTGTCCAGCATGATATTGGACTAGGCTAGAAATATTACCCAGTGTTGCTGCTATAGGTTTGTACTTTTAACATACATAACAGTGAACACCTGCAAAATCAGCATGAAGCATTTATTACCTGCCTTTTCTCTGGACAGCACTTGCTTTTGAAATCCACACCATTTTTAGCATTGTAACGCAACTCAGTGCATCAAAAGACTTCTACAAGAGCAAAGCAAGGAACATAAAACCAAGATTAAACACGATACATGAAATAAAAGTTAGTACTGAACTATTAATAGAAGTTCTTTAAAAACAGAAAAAATAATTTGAACAAACACCAGCAGCTTCTGGAACAAAAGTATGCTCTGAAGTACTTCCTGTCAATTGAATTTAAGATACCTGTTTCACATTATCTTTGTGCTACACAGTTTCCTAAATGAAACTTTTCTCATCAGCAGGTAATTGCAAGTCAATAAAAGATATGGACTGTGTTTTGAATTATCATAAATCAGGAAATAATATGTTATTATATTGATTAAGGTTTCTTCTTTGTCTCACTTGAAATTACATCCTTATTTTCCTACATTTGATACAAAATTACAGAAAAACTGTATTATCATGAGAACTTTTGAAATTTGGTATGTATCAACCCTATGAAATCCGGTTTTGTCTTCAGAGACATATAAAAAGGGTCTTAAACTGCCTCATTATGCTATCTCACTTTTCCTTAACAAGTTTGGGAATGGGTATTCAAAACATTAGAAACAATACTTTAAAACTTAATGGATTAGATTTGGACTTGACACAATAGTAGGACAAAGGGAACTGCCAGTGCTCTCTGAAGTCTCAGGAAGACGGTGGTCTAAACAACTGGACTTGCTTTAAAAAAACACAAACAGAAATTCTAAATTAAAAAAAAAGGTATGTCAACATTTCAAAGTACAGTAGTTTTTAGAGGGTTTATTAACAGCTGGCTATTTACAGTATTTGTCATAAAATGAATGTCAAAACTTCGCAGTGACTTTTGTTACTTGACACACACTAGCTCTTGGCCTACTATAAAAAGATAGTACTCTAAAATGTACACATTATATATTATAGAATAACATTAGGATGTTTATTTCTCACAGAAAGTTTTAACCAATCATACCTCTTTCACCTTGCCTGAGTCAATAACAAATACCACATCATTGACAGTTATGCTGGTTTCTGCAATATTTGTAGAAAGAATCTGCAAATAAAACAAGAAACAAAGAAAACTATAGTTAAAAGTGAAAACAAAACAGATTAATACAATATCTCACAGAGTCCTCTAAAACTTACTATTTTGCGCACGCCAGGAGGTGGACTTTCAAGCGCTTTCTTCTGATCAGAAGTCTGCATATTTGAATGAAGCATGAAAATCTGATATCTAATGCAAGACAAAGAGCACATTTAAGTATTTTTTAAAAAAGCAATGAAAACCTCAACCATAGGAACTAAAGGCTTTACCTGTGAGCGTTATCAGCAAATCTCCTGTCATCAAAAAGAATCCGGTCCCTCAGGCTCACTATCTCATCATATCCAGGAAGAAATATTAAAATCGCTCCTGAAAAAAAGAAGGTTTGCAGTTAAGCAGAAAATTCACTTAAAATACGTATCAGTACTGAGAAGACTAGCACTTGGAAGGTTTTACCTATTTAGTGTTTCCAAAAGAAGGGCAGGATTCATCAAAGGCTGAATGCACAGTAATTTATTGGGAGCGTGTATGTATACTTACCAGCCTCACAATTATGACAGATGTTATAAAGTAGGTGCATAATGAGATCCAGATCCACTTTCTCATCATCAAAACTCTGATGATAAGCTGTCAGTAGTTCTCTGTCCTCTGCACTAAGGTCACTACCACTTGTTTGGACCAGGGAACTTTCATCCAGATTTCCAAATCCTGCTGAAGCACTAAAATAGACAAATGCACAGACCAGAGTCAAGGGTGCTTGTTCCGGGTTTGCATTCAGCCACCACCTAAAGTCAGATCAACCCCAACAAGACTACTCCTTCTGAATTTTAATTTTAAAGTGTAGCAGAACAGCACCTCCAAAACACTAATAACATTCACTGATTTAAGTAAAATCCAAGAAAGCATGAAACTTCAATTCTTAGCATAACTTTAATTTCCTTACACTTCGCTGAAACACATCCATAAGCAAAGTGTCAGAACTCAAAGTATAAAGACACCCCTTGTTTACCTGTTAAATAAAAAATATCTAAAATAAATGTATTTCCCAAACATTTTCTTCCCATAAGCAGGTACTACACAAACAGAAACTATGCTAAGAAGTGTTCTAACAATATTCATCTCTACAAAATGGTTACAAAACTATGGTAACTGTGAGTTAATTAAAAAACAATTCTTGATTGGCCTAGTGTGACTTCTATAAACTTTCTTTAATATGGCTACTAAAACAACATACTTGCTTCCACAATAAGCATCTGAAATTAAAATGGTACATGGTAGAATCAACATCTCTATTTATGTAAGCTAATACACTCACATCCTGCCTAGACATATAATCATGATAACAATGCTCACATCAAAATGATAAAAGGTAATAATATGAAAGAAGACTACATTACTATATTTATCCTAGGATTTGTACAAGCATATTTATTGTGACATTGAATACAAACACATTTTTTAAAAAACATGTTTTTGTAACATTCCTAGTCTCAAATAAATCCTATTATTTAGGTCAGATCTAAAGGCATAAAAAGCTAAAAACTGTTCCGATTAAAAGACAAAATGTAGATTTCCCTTCAACATTTCCCATTAACTGTTTCTGCAAAGTAGTTACAGCTTACCTGTAGGATTCCAACAGGTCAACAACCTCAGCCTGTCCAAAGTGCTTAGCCCAGTCTATAGCCGTCCTGAAAGAGTTACACAAAAATCTTTCATAGATTTCTCACTTCAAAAGACACACAACCTAAGACTCTGTAATTAAGGATTCAATTTAGAATTTCCAGAATACAATGTGATGCTGAACAGAAGTTAGAAAATGTTCAGACTGTCAAAACCTCCTATTGCTTACAGCAATCTGTTAAGTTAGCAATTACTTCAAGTGTTACAGAAATTTCTCTCTCATTTGTATATTGACAAATAGATCTATCTTTTGGTTTGCTTGTTTGTTTTTACCAGCCATTGGATGACTTGCAGTGGATACGTGCTCCCATACTGATCAGCTGTTCTACTTGACTCAAAAAGCCTCTCCCTGAAGCAATCATTAATGCAGTCACACTGGTTTCACTGTGCCTGTAATCAACTGAGAAGTGCAAATAAATAAATAATCAAATAAATCAGCAAACCAAATAAACACATTCTTATTTTTTCATCTAAATGTGGTATGAATGTGACTTATATGACTTTTAAAATCCAGGCCAAACAGAAATTGTTTTCTCACTTCATCCCACCATTCAATTCATGTGAATTTAACACTACTTTAGACACATCGTAACATCTGTTAATCCTTCAACACAAGTGCAACAAAAAATAACTAAACAATTCATTAATTATGCTAGTTCTATTCACTTTTCCAACAGGCATCAGAATTCAAACCTCACAAAATCTGAAACTGGAGACAAAACAGCCACATAAATTCAAGTCATTTTTTTTACTGCTTTTTTCTTACGTAGTAAGATTATAAACTTACCACTGACATTTTCATTTAAAATGAGATGGAACACCTGAGCAAAGGAATCCATATCTTTATGCAACCAGATGTCAGAAAGACAAGAATCCATTTCTTTTATTATCCATGGTTCAAGGCAGTTCACATCTTTTTCAGTCTGAAGAGAAAAAGCAGTATTGAAAAATGGATATCTTCCAAGACTTACCTTTACTCTCATAAATTACACATTAAGAAATTGAACAGTTACTTCTCCAAATAACAATCAGAAATCCAGCATTCAGGTACCAGTTAAAATATTTATTGTACCATATGCAAGTACTTTAAGCAACGGCAGTTCAGCCACTTAATCTGAAGAAAAGTTATGTACAAACCATTTTAACTGAAAAGCACACTTCAGCTAGAGTAGTTTTTGAAAAACCATCTATAAAGTATGTTAATATCCTTTGACAAATTCTACAGGAGTAGTATCTTCTGAAAACAGTTTTTAAAGCGGATTTAAACCTATCTCCCAACAAAAGGAAAAGCTTACCAGTTGATTAAATACTGTGTCACCAACATCACCCAACAGATTACACTCTTCAGTTGCCCTTGGGACAGATCTTGGTCTCTCACGTTCCAGCTTACTATTATTTTCATGAGCAGAACACCACTCAGTAAGAGTGTTTTGCTGTTTTTCTTCTAGAATGCATAAAGGATTTCCATGAAAAGTTTTACAGTCATCTTAATTATCCATTAATTTCAGTTTTAAAAAAACAGTTATATCAAGTCACAAAGTTAAAACCATCTAATCTAGATCATTTTCTAATCTAGAACATTGTTACCCATCCAATGTAAAATCCATGATTAAGGGCATCCAAAGTGCACCACTGCAAACATCTGCTATAAAGAACATGGTAAGAAATACCACTTGGTTGCTTAATCCATTAAGCCTCCAATTTGCTGCATTTAAACGAGCTTCCTAAGTAACTACCTTCTACATAATTCTCAATCCAGTTTCTCTTTTTCCACAAGTGAAATACCAAAGAGCAGTGACATAACTCTTGCACGTAACAATTAATTCTTGTGTACAAGTAAAAGAAACAGTAGAAGCCATCAGTGCCTCAGCTGAGCTCTTCTACCCACAGTGATCAAGAGCTGAGCACCACAATAAATGTGCAGTTAGGATTTTATGTCATAGGTTCAACTACGTTAATGCTCCTGAGCTAAGTACCTTAAATGCATCCATGTCTGAAGAATGCACTGAAAAATGTTAATAGAAACCGCTTCTGTGCAAGACGTACAAAATCCTGCCTTCTCTAATGGCTGCACTTTAATTTGCACCTAAATGTCAGCATACTGTACCTTGCATTTCTACAGTTTTCATGAGGGAAAAGCCCCCAGTTGTATGTAATTATACTTCATAATGATTACGAAAAACATAACATTTATGACCTGAAAGAAGTAAGACTACAACCATTGAAAGTAAAAAATTTTTTTCAATCCAATCTACATCCACAATGTAAACACAGTTTTAAAGATACTTGCCGCCATCTAATCATGTCTCATTTAACAATCTTTAAATTTAGAATTTTAACAGAGAATCTCCTATTTGTTGTCCAATCAATCAATGAGAATCATTGCAAGCAATTAACAAGTCCACCAACCTTGCTGCTTCTCTTTTTTGTACTTTATCATCTCTTTGTTAGTATACCCAGTACTTCGTAAAATGTCCTCCAAAAACATCTCTTTAACTTCAAAAGGTCTTCCTTGGACTAAAAGTAGAAGTAATTAATGAAAGATTAGATATTCCCTAGCTTCACTTACAACATTGGTTCTTAAAAATAATTTTTATACACAAGAAAAGTGAATTAAACACGATTAGGGTCTGATTACATGAATTATTGCATTCCTTGAAAAGTCTTGTAACAGTATCTTTACTTGAGTTTATTTTCTTTAAGTGACTGGGCCACAAAAAAAACCAAACCAAACCAAAAAATTCAAAAAGGAAATGCCAGCTGTGTACCTTGTTTCTCATTAACCTCTTCAATTCTATTAAGTGTTAACAGCAAGAGATATAAGATTGCAACAGAGTTATTTACTGCAATTATATCAAATGAGAAGAAGAAAAATGTCACTTTTGTTTAGGTGTATACAAAAAATAATTCATTGTGTCAGCCACCTGAATTACATAGTAAGAGGAATTAAGAAAGTTCTAGTGCAAGACCCCACAAGCAGACTGCCATGTTTGTATTCAAGCACCTTCTTTCAAGACAAGCGTAAGAGGAGATGGACTTCTCTCAATGTGCCCAAGTAGTACAGGCAATTTTGGCTTTCCTTACTGACTACTTCCCATGGTCATTCTCTCCTAAGAATTTACCCTGACTTCTCCTTTAACATCACTGTTTTCTACACTTTTTTAATGGACATTAAATTACATTTTTACACAGGAACAATTAGTATCTATTTTAAATTTCTGGTTCCTTAGGCGACATTTACCACAGCTAAGTTCGTATCACCTAGGACTCTTCCCTCCTACAGAAAGGACAAGCTACAATTCACATAATTTTCGAAGCTGTCATGGAGGAAGTTTTCTAATACTGCTCACAAACTGTGTACTGCAGAAACCCACAACTTAAATTTGTTGGCTTCTGTGGTCAGGATTGTGTCAGCTATACTGCTGAAGAATCAAACCCTTTTCAAGACAACAACAGACAAAGTATCTAAACCCTCTTCTTTTAATTCTTAAATTAAAAAATTGGAAAAAGCATCTTTTCAACTGTGATTATCCTGTGATTATCCTGTTATCTAGTATGTGATAACAGTATAACCACTGCGGTAAACTGAAGAAAGAAATAGCAAATAATAAATCTATTGATCTAAAAGGATGAGAAACTACCAAAAAAGTAAACTAGAAAGCCACACAAAAATTACAATGAGGATTTCTTCCCCAAAAAAATTTGCCAAACATTACAATCGTGTATAACTTCCACATCCTGCCTCCAAAAAGAAGCAAACCTCATTTTCCTAGGCAAAAATTCAAACCTGAAAACCAGACATGAACACTTTTATGTGTAAATAAGAAAAAATAATTCTTTCTCATGAACATCCCCTAAAATTAAGCAACTATTTGTAGAGAAAATTCTATATGACGCGAAGAATCACGTGATTAAAACATAAACTCCAATTTGCCTAGTACTGTATTTCTGAAATGAAAAGATACAGTTATCTGTATCTGAGTTTTATCCAGTAACTAGTAGCAACCTCTGAAACCAGAACTACAGTTTACTGGAATATACTGGCAGGCATCACACTCTTGTAAATCCTAAGGTCTGTATCACTATGCAGACCAGCACCTTAAGAACATTTTCGTCCTTCTTGAATTGAACATGGAGGGGGCTGGGATTTACACAACATCCATTGATAAAAACACCCATTGATAAAAACATCCATTGATGTTTTTACACATTTACAGAACATCCATTGATAAAAACATTTCCCTCTGAGGTAGATGCAAATAGTTATAACAAGAAACATGAGTAAACAAAGAACAACCACTGCTGTAACTGTCAGTGTACTTATCATGTGCCTTTACTCCGAATGGTTTGGTACAGTTCAGCAAGACCTATGAGTCTCAGGGCAAGTATACTGAGATTTAAGATTTTACTGAGGTACTTACTGTGTATTACCGGGCAACATCCAAAATACCTAATAAAGAGATCTGCATCTAGAGCAGCACTAGAAATAATCAGTTTTAAATTAGCTTGGCTTTGCAACACATCTCTCAGTTTTATTAGTAAGAAGTCACTGAACCTATCCCTCTCATGTACTTCATCCTGTAAGAATGGAAAGAAAAGCAAAAAGAAAAAGAACAGATAAACATTACAGATCCAAGATTCTAACTTTTTACAAATATGATTTTAAAAAAAAACTAAAATATGTCATTTAGTGGTATATCAGAGGCATTAAAATGTTTAGTTTAGTTTAATAAGGACTTCTTAAAAAACTATCCAAAAGTAAAAATACTTCAAAAAGTCCTACAGAGATATCAGAGCAGACTTCACTGTAATGCACATCCGAGAAAGAGCTTAATTTCAGAGATAAGAAAAAATATTTGAAACTTATCTAATTCCTTTACTTGAATCTAATTTTCAAGACAATACCATGAACTGCAAATCCTATGAATCTTATTTCAATAAAATCTCCCTTCACAACTGATGAGCATTTAAAGAACTATATGATACCACATAACAAAGAAAAGAGATAAATTTCTTAGATCCATTAAATCGTGCACAAAGCTTATCATTAAGGCATATGACTGATTAATCATCTTTGTCTATCTTCTGTTCAGTTTTATATTCTGAATGTATGAATCAAGAGCCCAAATACAAAATTTGCAGGCTGAAGTCAAAACTGCATAAATCATTCCTGCGCTTTTTTCCTCCTTGGTAAACAGAGAGGCACCTAAAATTACCATGGTTTTTCTGTTTTCAGCAGTGAAGAACTTGCAGTAAACATCCTGGTTCCTCTGACTTACCAAACTCCACAACAGGAAATTCACATAATACTACCTGAACACAAATAACTTGCTAGAAATTTGACTACATTTTATCTTGAAAACATTGGGCAAACAAAGGGACTGCAAATTTGGTACTGTGAAATCAAGTACATGATAACAGAAAATCTGACACTAGCATTGAATCTATGTAAGCCTCTCTAAGGCTTTTCTGCTGACAGAGGAAATTCAGAAAAATTTGGACCTCTGCTCTCCACAATCACAATTACAAAATTAATTATTGACATAAACCTAAAATAAGATGCTTTTACAAGAAAAAATAAACAAACCCCCCAAAAATATGCATACAATAAAAAAATCTGTAACTCTTTAGAGTTAATTCAGATTCTAACTTAACACAAATGCCTTAAATGTTCCATCAAATTCATGCAGAAAACCAGGATCTCATCTTCCAATTAACAAACAATACATAGTGCTCCCTCTCACCTGAAATACAAGATCCTTACCACAATAACATGTGTCACAGTTGATAGGGTGCTGTCTCCTGCCATCAGTGTGCGCAGCAGTACGCCGTTAGTGCAAAAGGTTACCAGTGTCTTCGGAGAAACCCTATCGAACAGTTCACAAACATGCTTCAGCTTTTTTCCACCATTTAAATGCTGTTTTCCACTATTTACTGAAAATTAAAGATTGAAGGGCTCCTCACCAGAAGTGGAATCACAGTTCTGTCACCAAAGAGTTCATGCATAGTATTTGTTTATAAACTATGCCTGTTCCCAAAGAGTTCCTAAGGATTCTGCAAGGGATTAATTAGCAGGGCGAGATTAATTTATTTCTGAATTAGTAACCAAGTGAAACAGAACTTTGAGAACCTCTCCATGTTGTTTAATTTACTGGAAAATTCAGTGTGGACTGCCTTGGCAAAACAGGATCAATTCTTCAGCATACCCTTGGATATAGTCTTTTTATTTTTCTACATGTGGTGGGTTGACCTTGGCTGGAAGCCAGGCATCCACCCAGGCTGCTCTATCCCTCTCCTTTTCAGGTGGACAGGGGAAATGGAATACAGAAAGGCTGACCCATCAAGGTAAGGACAGGGAGAGATCACTCACTAGTTACCATCATGGGCAAAACAGACTTGACTTGTGCAGCTTAGTTTATTGTCAATTAAAACCAAAAGAAACAGAATCAAATATTAAGACACCTCTGTCCACCCCACCCTTCTTCCTAGGCATAACTTCAAACTTTCTCTAATTCCTACCCCTCAGTGCACAGGGGCCACAGGGAATGGGGGTTGTGGTCAGTTCACATCTTGTATCTGCCGCTCCTTCCTCATCATGGGACAGATTTCTCACACTTCACAAACTGCTCCAGTGTAGGTCCCTTCCATGTGGTGCAGTCCTTCAGGAACAGACTGCTCCAGCATGGGACCCCCACAGGTTCGAAAGTCCCACCAGCAGAACTGCTCCAGTGAAGACTCCTCTCCCAGTGGGGCCACAGGTCCTGTCAGAGCCCATGCCAGCACAGACTTCCCACAGGGTCACAGCCTCCTTTGGGCAATCATCTGCTCTGACACGGGATCCTCCACAGTCTGCAGGTGGATATATACTCCACTATGGACCACCATGAACTGCAGGGGAACATCCTGCCTCATCAATCTTCACCATGGACTTCAGGGGAATCTCTGCTCTGGCACCTGGAGCACCTCCTGCCCCTCCTTTGGCACTGACCTTGGTGTCTGCAGAGCTATTCCTCTCAAATATTTGCAATCCTCTCTTCGTGCACATATTTTTTTTTCCTCTTTCTCAAATACGTTGTCCGAAAGGTATGATCTCAGTTGTCAATGGGCTCAGCCTTGGCCAGTGCTGAGTATCTCTTACAGCCAGCTGGCCAAGGCTTTATCAGACATGTGGGAATCCTCTTCTCCCAAAAAACATCCCACTCACTACCATAACCTTGCCACACAAACCCAATACAGTATACCTGACTGAATCACGAAGAAATCAGCTGAACTTTTTCAAATGCTGTGATTTTTCAAGAATCTAAAATTCTTTCAAAGTACCTACTAGCTGTCGCAGTGTTAGCTGTGCAAGTAAAAACAGCAATTGCCTTGACTTCCTCCAGCATTGCCACGTTAAGTACTGAAAACTTCCAGAAAAAACTGTAGAGTACTATACAAAGGAAGATACATACACATGTGCGTATTTCTTTTCAAGTTTGGAATTCTTTCTTCACTTCAAAAATACTCTTACATATTGAAATCAAGGAACATGTATCAGACAAAAGTGCTTTACTTTTTAAATCTCTTATCCTTCATCAGCCTTCTAAAAATTGCCACTACTGTCTAATAGACAATAAAAGTTCAAAAAATAGATTTCTGTGTTTCTGCAAACACTTCCATTGAACACTTTCTTCCAAGACGGAAACATTGCCATCTCTCCCTTTTGCTCTTCTCAAGTGAACTTACTGATTCTTCTGCACTGATTCCAGTAATTCTTCCATCTGACCTATACTTTGTTTTTCTTCATTCAGCATAATTCTTCCACACACTAATCATCCACGTTATTTGCAATTTATCTTTATCCACTCTTTTTCTCCATTAATAGCTTTGTGACCTTTGGTATGCATATTCAAATTTTTTAACCTGGCTTTGCTGTTCAAGTGCATTCATTTTCATTAGATATGTATTATCTTCATCCATATAATCAATGTAACTTGCCATACCTTTTGCCATCTTGTGCTCACTTGTATCCCAACTGCGGCCCATTCCTGAAAATCCCACTAGTAACACAATTCAAAGAGTTTAGAAACTACACACTATCTTCAGACTTTCATCCACCCCTGCTCTGCTTTAGGCACAAACTCCTCAGGTCATCTAGAAATTTCTGATTTTGCTTTAAACATAAAAGCTGAAACATAGTAAATTTAACCCAAAGTAGATTGGTAATCCTCAACATCATCATTCACTTTCCTATTTTGTTGTTCTTCCTTTTATGTGCCCTATCAACTCTCACTATATAACTTTTGTTAGAGCATGCTGGTCTCCCTACCTACGTTCAAAGCTTGCAGAACTTTTGGATTTTCGTATGTTAGAAGTAGAGAGAACAAGGATATCCACACATATACTCCCTAGAAGAAATCAAGAGAAAGCACTTGCAGCTCAGTTCTATAGAACAACTCACTATATAAAACTGCAAAATATAGGAGAAAAGTTGTCCTTTTCAACTTTTAAATATTCATTACCCAAAATAACATATCCTACCTATACTTTACACATAGATATTTTACTGGGCTGCATCCCAAATATACTGTAGTTTAAATATTCACATGACTAAAGACACCAACATCAGATCAACTGACTTTAAGAAATATCTCCAGTACCTGGTTTCTAATCGTATCTGATAACCAATTGTCTGGCCAATCTTTTCTCTTCTTTCTGCCGCCACTCTTTCAGCCACAGCAACAGCTGCTAAACGTCTTGGCTGAGTGCAAAATATACGGCAGGGAGTTCCATTTTTGTGACAGTCATCAAGAATAAACTGGGGGATCTGTAAAGAAGTGGTTTAAATTTACTTTTTAGTTTGATAAACTCATAACTTTTTTACCACAGTAAAACAATTTAACTGCACCTCAATATCACACAGGTTGCAAAAGGATTCACAATAGGATTATCACTGCAAATGTACCTGAAGTGGCAAAAAGACCTCAAAAATCAATTTCTGCTATTAAGTTTAATCTGTTTCAAACAAAACACAACAACAACAAAAACAAAAACATGAACCCCCGACCAACCAACCAACCAACCAAAAGTTGGTTTCTCTGTCCTGCTTCACGGAAAACCATTGAAAAAAACTGTAGGTAATCTTCCATTTTAACACAATAATACTCTAGATACTAGAAACAGAACTAGCTTTAGAAGAAAAAGGGTATACAAAACTATAGCTACTTTCCCTTCAATATTCTATGATTATTGTAATGAAAAATTGATACCCATCAGAAAATTGTGCAATCATTTACGCTTTTAGTATGTATCTGCTGACTTAGTATTGCAAAAGCAAGTAAGTTAACTGCAACACAAGTCTTTGAACCATGTAGGAAAACACAGGCGTTACAACTACAAAAAAAAAAATCCGTTATTATAGAAATACTACAAATTTGACATCAGTTTTGTATAAATACTGTTATGTGTTTTATTTCATTAAAGAAACATACTTGAGTGGTTTTTCCTGATCCAGTGTCTCCTACAATCAAAACAACTTTATTGTCCTTTATTATTTTGACAATTTCTTGCTGCTTTTCAAAAACTGGTAGTGATTTCCTGAAGGAATCAAACTCTGATTCCCCTCTTTTCACTGGAATCTGAGGGATACCATCACTGAGTTGTCCACTTGTCTTGCTCACTTTTTTGTTTTCTGTGAAGAGAAGTCAATAAATTACTTATACACATACACAGGAAGATCACTAAAACACTACTTAAAATTGTACTTAAAAATGAACACCCCTGATTTTATTAGCATCCCTGTTGATAAAGTGAGAAACCCATGACATATTTAAAACTCATTTTCATGGTAACGCATTCAGTTATGGCGCTTCAAATAAATATTGTTCAAAGGACTTTTTACTTTCACAGAAATTAGGAACACAACTTAACTATCCTAGTGCATGCTCAAGTTAAAAAAAGGCATGAAGAGCTTAAAGAGAAACGGAAACTAAACCAGGGAAAGAAAGCCTCGGGCACATTTTCTTGGTCTTTTTATCTGTTTATACATGCCTATCTCAAGAGTTTGCCTAGAAAAATCCACCATATAGTTAAACATTTGAGTTATTCCATACTGACAAGTGTGCTTTCCAACAAAAAGACAACTTCACTGTGATTCATATGCCTTCTTTCACATCCTTACTGGTCTTTTAAGACCTCCTTTTGGTCAGTCTTACATAACTTAATACTCTAGTCCGTAAGATTTGTCTTAACAGGTACTAACTGAACCACGATGTTCATGAACTGGTGAATTTGTCTTAACAGGTACTGAATTGAACCATGAACTGGAGCCACGCAGCAGTGTGGTGTATTATAAAGTAATGCATAAGCAGCTAAAAAACCTTCAGTCTTCTGAAGACACTACTTCAATGCCAGTATTGTAAATGCTACTCTGTAATTCCGTAATAATTATTTTCCAAAAGAATGAGAAGGTCACTGTAAACTCAATTTTAATGCAATTATATAGGTATAATGCAATTACTTAATGCAGTTAACAGATTTGTATATTAAATTACAAATACTGTTTCACCAAGACAGACACAGACTAGCAGATTAAAAGAGCCAAAGTCCGTTCTGGAGAAGAAAGCAACATTTTACACTATTCATTAATTTATACCTTACAGCCCTAAGAAATTGCTTTTTGGTACTTTTATTACAGTTTCCTTCTGTTCACTACACAATCTTATTAAACAGTGAAACAACTGAGAAAGAAAGCTAGCAAAGGAAGCACTTAAAGCATGAACAAAATGAATCAGAAATATCCATTGAAACAAGGCATACTTGTGTGTTTTCTGTTCACTACAGCTAGCTTTGTACACAGAAACATAACATAACTTCTACAATCATAACTGTTGAGGCAACACCCATGTTAAAAGCATTGTTTAAAAAACTCTTGTATCAGAAGTTTGTTTTCCAGAGAACTTTACATACTCTAGAAATCAAGAAGTTTACATAATAGCCTGTAAGAGACAAAATCTATTTTAGAAGATGACAAAACTAAACATAAACTTATTTTATCAAGAACATGGATTTCTAAAAGCACAAGAGCCAGCCTCATTTTCTCATAAGGGTGTTTTTATACAGAGTGATGGCAACACTTGTCTCTTCAATCTTACCCCACTGAACTTGCAGAAACACACATTTCCCAATTGTATTTTTTTTTAAAATTGGTTGAAATTGGCTCAAAGAATCAAAATTAACTTGCTACAAGGGAGATGTTGCCATGTGGGTGACATGACTGCCTGAGCACCTCATGTCACTGGTTTTAAAAGACCCTACATTAACAAATAAAAGTGAAGAAAATTAACAGGTTTGTTTGGAAAGAAGTGTGTCAGGACAGAAGAGGAGACAGAACATAAAGGAGTTTGTTTTGTGGTTGGGTTGTGTTTTCAAGGTAGTGTTGATTGACAAGTCCATATCACAAGACACACTGGACATACCAGACTCAACAGCAGAGGCATTTCCTCGTTTTGTCTTTGGCAGAAGTTCTGTTCGTTCTTTATTTGTGACAGGAAAATTCCGAATTAAAGTATGAACAGCGTGTTTTGTACCAGGAGTTAAGGCACAAGTCATTACTGCACGTGTTAGCTCTGATCCACTCTTTTTTCTTACAGTTAGGTATCGATTAGCTCCTTTTCTGGTAGGAAGGAAGAAAAAGGCATTTTAGGAATAGGCAAACTAGTTACCTCCATGTAATATTTGACAATAATTCTTTCAAGACAACTTTCAGTTTATTTTCAAATATAACATTATAACTAGACTCTTCCAAATAATGTCCCAAGTAGTATAATGCAACATTAACAACAGTCATCATCAAAAGCACCCCTATTCATGCGAGGTAGTGCAGAACAGACACTGCAGACATCAGATGACTATTCCCCGGTTATCACTGCATTTGTCTCCCAAAATATAGCCAGCTCTACCAATCATTTTATCAATCAATATTGAGAGATATGACACCAACCTGACTTGTAAACTAACTAGGAAGATTTAGAAGTTAAAGATTAACAAATAGGCAAAATAGACCAAAAAATCTCCCTGCTAGTGACATTCTAAGCCTCAACAAAATCCAAAAAAAACATATTAGATCCCAGGATGTTCATTATCAAAGATTTTTTTATGTAGAATTGGAGCCAAAACACTTCATCATAACACTGCACTACTTCTCAGACTTAACTCTGACAACAAAATGCAAAGAACTGCTGTACATATACTTGAAATGCAACTAACTTGTGCTTGGCCTACAACAGACATATCAACCCTTTCAAAACAACTTTTCAGGGTAAGAACAGAAGGTCACACTAAGAGCCCAGTGTCCTGTCCTGGGCAGGGGTGGAAGACTGGTACAGGTATGCAGGTGCTGGCAGGGGCAGCCTCTGGGAGAAGAAGCACAGCCACCTCCGGCTGCCCCTGGCTCTGTCCTCTCTACATCCTCATTTCAAGTACTTATATACACTGCTGAGATCCCCCAAGCCTGGTCTTCTCCAGTCCCTGCACTCTGGCCCTCCCTGCATAAAGAAGACAGATGCTCCACCCCCTTCATCAGGCTGTTGGTCCTCCACAGAACTCTGTCCAGTCTAGGTCTCTGTCCTCCTGGTGATCCCAGCACTGGACAGACACAGCACTCGAGGTGCAGCCTAATCAGTGCTGAGTAGAGGTGACGAATGACCTCCCTCTGGCTGCTGGCAACACTCGAACCCTCTCCTGTGCTTCCCAATAGAAGCACTCTTTTGAACGTGCTACTGTAAGTTATGTGTTAGCTGTCAGTGTATGGGATTCTGCATAAATACTTTGAACACGCATTAGTACAGGGGAAAAGAAAATAGGACAGATCTTCATGAGAAGCCTTTTCTATGGACATGAAATCATCAAAATGCATCGCAAACTAGCATGTCATGAGTTTTTTAATGCAGACATCAAACAAAGCACAGAGATGCTTATATCTACTTTTTGAAATTTCTTTTCTAGTACCATCCCCCGCAACAGTGCAGGATAAGCTAAAAACACAGACTGCTTTAACATTGATAACGAAATCACATAAATTTGCACCAGAAAGAGAAAACAGTACACAAAAATGCGTCAAACTTACCCTTTACTTTTAGATATCAGTCCAAGAGACTGACAGAGACGGTGAACAAACTTTCTTTCAGTTCTAGTAAAAGAAGATGGAAATTCCATTTCTAGAAAGAAAATTTAAAAAAAATAAAAACCCGAGCAGAAACACTCAGCGGGCAGTACTCATGACGTATGACCTCGACGACACGAGTTTATCAAACCCCAAACCCCCCCCCCCTGCCGTGAACACCTGGACTGGGGGCAGCGCTGCCCCCTCGCCCCGCCCGGGACACGGCGCCCCCCGGAGCCGCCGCCCCCGCGCTGGGGCAGCCCGAGATGTTCCCGCTGGGCAGAGCCCGCGGCCCGGCTGGGCCCGCCCCGCCGCCGGCTCCCCTGCGCACCCGTGTCCTCGCCGTAGCGGAACC
>VZTX01001414.1:0-12333 GCA_013400915.1 Pardalotus punctatus | reverse complement strand
TCACCGTCATGGCGCCCCGGCTCCCCTCAGGCGCTGCCCCGCCCCGGGCGCTCCGGGGCCCCCGGGGCCGGGGGGAGCTGCTGGCCAAGGTGCTGCGGGCAGGGAGCGGCCCGGAGCCGTCCTTGGGGTGCGCACCCCGCGCTGGGGCCTGCGCCCTCGGTCACCCTCGGGGCTCCGCTGCGGGGTCTCGCGGCCGGGGGTCCCGGAGGTGCCAGAGCTCCGAGCCTCACCCGTGTGTCCTGGCGAGCTTTTCCCAGCGGGCTCTCACGGCCGGACATTCCCGGAGGTGCCAGAGCTCCGAGCCTCACCCGTGTGTCCTGGCGAGCTTTTCCCAGCGGGCTCTCACGGCCGGACATTCCCGGAGGTGCCGAAGCTCCGAGCTCCCGCCTCACCTGCGTCTCCCCGGGGAGGTTTTGCCGGTGGGGTCTCCCGGCTGCTCCTTCCCACAGGCTCGGGCTCGCACTCGGCAGCGGTGCAGCAGCAGAACCTCTGGGCTGCCGGCTGAGCTCCTCGTGCAGCGCTTCAAAAAGCTGTTTTTTCTCTGCTGGTGGAGGTACCTGTGCCGGGGGACTGCGGTGGAGGCTGAGAGAGCCAGGGATGGGAGCAGGAGCTCGTTAGGGAATTCCTGGAGCAGGGATGGATGACCCAGTGCGGTGGGAGCACAGCAGGTGCCCGACTCATCCGTGACCTCGGGAATGAGGAACCAAACCGTGGTGAAGTGAGGTCCACGTGGGATGTGCCTCATCCTGGGAATCGGGATGTGCTTTCCAGGTGTTTACAGGCAGAACGCACCAAAACACTGATTTGTGTTCCAGCGCAGTCGTTGTCAGCCTGTTTTAAAGAGTATTTTAGAGCTCTGCTCTCCCCAGTATGTCAAATTTTATGTGGAATACAATAATTCCGTGTTTCTCAATAAGCAGGAGTTTGGGTCAGGAGAGCCTTTGAAGCTTGTGAGAGCTGTAGTAAATGTGATGTCCCATTTCTGTTTCTAGTTCAGTGGGGTTGAATGCAGTGCCTGGAAACCTGAGCGAGCTCATACAATTCAGATGTTAACTTTGCATGAGGGAAGCAGCTGCTGGGGAGCTGTGACAGGAATAAGATTGTCCCAGTGTGCTGCTTATCCCACTTGTAGTGAATCTCTACCTGAGAGGAGAGAGTGTTTTGCTTTAGACTTTCAGGTTTTGGGAAAACACTGTTTGGAATGGTACAGCAAAACATCCCTTGTGTAGAAATTTACATTCAAGGTGAAGAATAATTCCAGTACATAGGGAATTGCTTGTAATTGCGTGGTTTTCAAAAGTAACTCAAAATGCTGTGCCTTTGAGGTGACTGGCAGGGAGGGTGGGGTGAGAGAAGGAGGGAAAATCAGGGAAAGCTCAGAGGAGCTCCAGGTGCTGAGTGTGCAGCAGGAGGAGCTGCTGGAGTCGTGTGAGCAGCTCAGAGGCACCTCTGGCTCCGTGCACTCGATTCCCGTGGAATGCTTTGGGTCAGGAATGGGATTTTTAGCCTTTGTTTCACGTGGCTAAACAGAAACGGTGTCCTGACAGTGTTGTCCCACAGAAAGGAAAGAGAAATAATGTAAAGACTTTTCCCTTTGGAAATCTAAACGGAGGGAGGCACTTCCATATGGATTGGGGCTCCTTCTCTTTTAATTCATATTTTCTCTCTGCCTCCCCATAATTCAAAGAGCTCACCTACAGGTAACTTCTCACAGAACTACAGTTGTCTGAATTCTTGTAATTACTGCAGTTATTTACTCAGCTTATCTTAATTGTCCCCATCAGCTTACACAGCCCCAGTAAATGCAGTTATCAGGAGGCAGCATCGTGGGTTTATGGGCAGAGCAGGCGGGCAAACAGCAGGATTGGGATCCTTAACTCTTTGTTTTGTTTGCTTTTTAAATTAAGGCCGATCCTCCCATCCTTGTTCCCTCTCCAGCCTCGGAGTGTGAGCGAGGGCACTGAGACACGTGGGGTGGTGGAGAGCTGGGCAAAGGAGGAGTTTTGGAGCAGGTGGAGCAAGGAAGGAGTTGTCCTGTGGGGAAGCTCTGGTGGCAGAGTTCACTGCATGTGTGAATCTGAAATGGATTAAAAGGGGTAGAAAAACAGAGTTAGAAATATAAAATCCTGGGCTGCACTGAGAAATGGGGATGATCTGTCTCTCTGAATGTTGATTTTTTGCAATGACTTGTGCTCTTTAGAAGTATTGCAGTATCAATGAAAAGAAGTTTAATATAATTTAAAATAACTGCTTTCAGCAGATCTCCAAACCCACCCCACTCACGGTAGGAATTGTGGGATTTCTTGTTGTTTTACAAGGGAAAAGGAAAAATTTGGAATACAGTGGCAACAGTTTAAAACTGCTGAAGTGATTTAACATCTTCTACCTTTAGCAGTATGCATGCATTAAACCCTTAATTGTTAATTAAAATATTCACTGCAGCTTGTCATCAGTTAAGCAATTAAAATTTACTTGTTCCTGCTTGTTTCTACATCTTCCCGGTCCTCATCTTTGATCTGGTTAAAATCTGGTTAAAATCCTTCAGCTCTATTGCTGATAGTGCTTGTTTTGGCTCTTCTTGGTCCCAGTTTTGCAGCCAGGGAGGTTTCAAGATGAATTCCACACATCCCTGCTTTAACTTGTGCTGTCACATCAGCTGATGGATGCTGTCTCATGGATTCCCTGACAATAGTCCTGAAATACTCCATGTTCCTTCAGAGCCGGGATTTTTTTAGCTCGGGTATAAATTGCCCTTTATCCCAGGCACTCCGTGGGCTGGTGGCCAAGTGGGTGCCTGGGAGCGGGGAATGTCTCAGCTCCAAGTGGCCCTGGTGGCCAGGACAGGATTTCTGGGTGCCACAACCCCTGAAAACCCCTGGTTCCCTCTGTCACCCAAATCCCAGTAGGGCTGAATTCCAAACACTGGATTTTTGACAGCCAAATAAACTGGAAGGAAAACAGTTCAGCACTACCTCCAGGAATGCGGCCTTTTTTAGGCTTTTCCTAAAAATCCGTAATGATTTTTCCTGCTAATTTATTCTGGCACTTTTTTTTTACAAGCTTCCTATACAGGGTAGAGCATTTTCCTGTGGAGCTGCCCCGGAGTCTGGAACAGAGCAGCAGAGCTGCCTTTTATGACTTGAACTTCAGCGCAGGGCTCTGGTGTAATTTAGCCTACATTTAAATGTGTTCTACTGTGTCAGCCCCGGTGGCACATGGAATATCAGACTCTCCCTCCCTGCTCCCTGAAGGGGCTCTTTGGGCTGAATTTGGGGTTTTTTCATGGAATATCAGACTCTCCCTCCCTGCTCCCTGAAGGGGCTCTTTGGGCTGAATTTGGGGTTTTTTCGTGGAATATCAGTCCCTGTGCTGTGGCTCTCCCTCCCTGCTCCCTGATGGGGCTCCTTGGGCTGGGTTTGGGGTTTTTTCATGGAATATCAGTCTCTCCCTCCCTGCTCCTTGAAGGGGCTCCTTGGGCTGAATTTGGGGTTTTTTTCAAGGAATATCAGTCCCTGTGCTGTGGCTCTCCCTCCCTGCTCCCTGAAGGGGCTCCTTGGGCTGGGTTTGGGGTTTTTTCATGGAATATCAGACTCTCCCTCCCTGCTCCCTGAAGGGGCTCTTTGGGCTGGGTTTGGGGTTTTTTCATGGAATATCAGTCCCTGTGCTGTGGCTCTCACTCCCTGCTCCCTGAAGGGGCTCCTTTGGCTGGGTTTGGGGTTTTTTCATGGAATATCAGTCCCTGCACTGTAGCTCTCACTCCCTGCTCCCTGAAGGAGCTCCTTTGGCTGGGTTTGGGGTTTGCAGCTGAATTCCCAGAGCTGGCAGTGCCTCTTGTCCCGGCCCCACAGCGCTGATTGCTGATTGTCTGCCCTGGCTGGGCTGCCACAGTCGCTGTCAGGATTTTCCCTTTTGTCTCCCTTTCCTTATCCCAGCTCAGGGATGGATTCACTCTGTGCCGGAATCAGGAGTCAGGGAGGTTTCCTGGGATTCTTTACATTTCTTTTCCTTTTCAAATCTGTAGCTGGCAAGTGTTTCACATGACACTTTCCAGCACGCATACCAGTGCCAGCAGTGATGTTTTCTGCCTTTCAGACTTGCTCTGCTCACTCTGTACCACTTCTTCTGCCCACAAATAATAATCTTAGACGTTTATTTGTGTGTTTATTTATATAAAGCTTTTATACTTGCAAATCTCCACTCAGCATCCCCATTGTTGTGGCTGCTGGGTAACCTCGAGGTGGGGGGTTGTTGATTATTCGGTAATTTCACCCAAATGCTCAAATTCACCTTTTTAAAGCTCACCTGTGCCCTTGGCACCCTGCCAGCCTCGGGATGCCTCCCACTCCATTGTCTTGGATGAGTCAGGCTGCCAAATGGAACATGGCAGGATTCCCTTTCCAGCCTTTGGGCCTTGCTGATAATAGTGGGACAGAATGGAGGCTTAATCGACCTGCAGTTTGGGTTTGGGGTGCAGATTTGGGTCTTTTCCTAGGGATTTTTTGCCGTATTTTTACCTTACAGCCAGCACAGGATCTGCTGCTGCGGGGCAGTAAAAGGAGAACAAAGAACAAGAAAGGGAGGGGGGAAAAAGGAAATGGCATCTGGCACTTGCAGGGGGAGGAAGAATAAGGAGGAGAATTATTTGTTTGCAAATTGAAAGGAGGAGCACAGGCACTGCTGGGTTATGAATAAATCTTTCTATTCAGTGTACATTAGCCATCAACTGACCTTTCAGAGAAATTGCAGCACTGAAATCACTGCTCCTGCCTGCTCAGTGCCCTGCTCCTCGCATGGATGTGTCCATCCTTCCCCTCTCCCTTTATTACCCTCCAGGATTAGATGCCATATGCTGGTTTCTAGGGAAAGCCCTGGCCTTAAACCTCTGCCAGGGCAGATTTTTTGACATGTGTCAGGAAATGGAATAACCCAGATTTTAGGTATTTACCTGCAAGAATCGTCCCCTCTATTGGGAACCACCTCAGGATTCCAGTTGGCCTCGTGGAATTTGAGCCCCTCTGCCACAAAGGTTTTCCTGGGGAGTGTTACCAGTGAGAGAGGCCAGTGTGGAATTGTCCAGATCAGTGAGTGCCAGAGCTTCCCCAGGGGCTGGAGCTGGGTCCTGGAGGGGGATAACAATGGGAATGTGCTGAAGGGAAGGGGCAGAAGGAATCAAGGGGTCCCAGAGCAAGGATGAAGGAAAAGCTGCTGGGACGCAGCAGGGGAAGGGCTGGTGCTGAGCTCTGTGAGTTTTCATTCATTTAATTTCATTTCATTTCATTGTCTGAGCGGTGTAAGCAGAGCAGCAGCAGTGCTCAGCCTGTCAGACGAGGTCCTTTCCACATTTTCTGGGGGTTTATTTCTTGGGGAGGTGTCTCAGCTCTCCCTGATGCACTGGAGGGGTGTCAGCTCACAAACCTGGGTGTGCAGCTCTTCGGGGGGGCAGGATCTGGGATTTGTGCTCCTCCCCTGCTCTCTGGGGCTCATTCTGTGCTGGGGCCAGCACAAGGATTGAGGCTTTGAAACTTTGCTGGCTTTGGGCTGTACTGCTGGAATTCTGAATGGCTTTGGAGTCCTTCAGACAGTGAGAAATAGGCCCTTTAATAATGTTGGCAAAACCTCCTTACAAGTGTTGCACTGTTCCAATTCCACTTTAGAAGGTGCTCAGTGTCACCAGGGCCCTGGGATTGATATGGATTTAATATCAGAAATCACTTTAATGGCTGTGTTACAGAACTCTTGTTCAGCGAATGCTTTCACTTGGAGTGGCACTTCACAGTTGAGCGGCATTAGTTCTGACAGCTCTCGTTTGCTGGGAAAAATGGGCTCTCCTCATGGATTCTGGGGGCAGGAAAATAAACAATAGCTCCAAGTTTAACCCAGGAGAAAGCACCTCCACAGCACAGCTGAACAGAGTAAGGAATTCTGGGTGTGGGGATTCTGTGGAATTCCTCAGATCTGAGGAGCTGCACAGGTACAGTTCCACAGTCTGGACCCAAATGTCACCTTTCATGTCAAATATTCTCTGAATGCAGCTGCTTTTTACAGATTTCTGGTGAGGATCTAAAGCTTTAAACAGGGAAAGGCAGCCTGTGGAAGCATAATCCACCAGGACAACGTGACCATTTAAGATGTTTTGGTGTGGGATATTTTGGTGGGTTTGAGGGGGTTTTTAAAACTTTTACTGTAGCTTCAGTCTTCTCAAAGAGTAATTAATGCCTGAGTGACTGGGGCTGCTTCCATCAAAACTGAAAAAAAGCAGTTCCTTAACTTTTCCAAGTGTCTGCCATTAATATTTCCATTAAATCAAGTACTTCCTGGAAGCTCTTGCTGTATTTTTCCTGCCCCATTCTGTTGAAAAGGGGCACTCTCAGGCACAAGCCATTCATCTCTGCTTCCCGAGAAACCCGAGCGTTTTCCCAGCCCTGTGGTTTGGAGCAGACCTGGTGGGACAAGTGGGTGAGAATTGCACGAGTGCAGTTGTTTCCAAAGCTCTGCTGGTACCCAGCACTTTCCCTGGAAATTTTGTGTTTTGTCTCTTCTCCAAAGCTCTGAACAAGTTCCCAGAAAAGCCCCATGGCCCTGAGCAGGACAGGAACTCGACCCTACCTGGCACTGGTGCAAACCCTTGGCACCTCCCTGCTAAACATTCCAGGGCAAAGTTCTGCTGGTTTTGTTGGCAGGGTGGGAGAGGAGGGACAATAAGTTACTAAAAGGAAAAACTGCGTTTGATTTAAAAGAGGAAAAATACATTTTTAGCTCCTCGTTTTTGCTATAACCCAGTAGAGTGCAACAGGGTATTGGGGAGCTGGAGTGACACATCTGGGGATGGTGGGTTTGGGGGAAAAGGGTTTTGCTTTTTCTTTTTTGGAGGAATGGATTGGGCTGATCCCCCCAGTGTTTCTTGGGTATGAGCTCAAAGTGTTTTTGAGCTCTGCTGCCAAGAAGGATCATCAGTGGTTCAAAATGCAGGACTCAGACCATGGGAATGAGGCTTAGAAATAATTAAAGAAACAGAAGCCAGACTGGTCTCAAGCCTTATGTGCCTCCATTTGTCTGGGGCTTTGTTTGTTTTTAAAGGATCCATTTACCTTAATAGAAATATTTTCAAGTCTAATACTGATAACTCAGTATCAAAAGAGTCTTAAAATTGCTATAGGCTTAAAATACATCTCAGTTTATTGGGGTGGCAGTGTGTGTTCAACAAGGGAACATCTGCAGTGTGCTGAGGAGAGGGAACACAGAAATTCCTGAGCTCCAGGCTCGGGAGAGGACTGGAAAAGGAACATTCCAGCTGGGAGAAGTTCCCTTGGGCAGGACCTCCCTGTGTAAAAATGCAAAGCTAAAGGGAGATGGGTGCTGATGTCTTGTGAGAGCAGTGACCCTGCTGTTTATTCTGAAAAATAAATGCAGTTGGGTATTAACTTCATTAGACCAGGCCTGCAGTAATGGAATAATAAATTAAAAAAACCAAAGATTATTTTATAGTATTATTTTGGCTGGCATTCCCCTCTATGTACTAGAGTTGTCTGTAGTTTTATCGTGGATCTTTTAATTGAAAATACAGATGAAAGTCAGTCTGTCTGTTGGAAACCCTGCCCTGAAATTGCCTTTTCCTTGTCTCCCCAGCACTTTCCTGTACCTGAAGTTCCTGGTGGTGTGGGCCCTGGTGCTGCTGGCAGATTTTGTGCTGGAGTTCAGGTTTGAGTACCTGTGGCCGTTCTGGCTCTTCATCAGGAGTGTTTACGATTCCTTCCGATACCAGGGCTTGGTGAGTGGGGTGCAGAGCCCTGGGCCTGCCAGCAAATCCTGGCACTTGGGGAATATTCCAGATTTTACAACTGACTCATGGCACTGAGAGCCTCCTCCCAGGAGGAGGAGTTTTCTCTGATTTATCCCTGCTCTCTGATGGGGTCTTTTATCTGTGGCAAGTGGAAATGAAATACAGATTTATCAAAATTTCACCAGAGGAAAATACTGCTTGAATTCCTGAGCTGGGACTGAATTAGTCAGAATTATATATAAGCTTATATATATATATGTAAACAGGCGAGAGTTTCTGTTTTATTTTAAAGAAAACCTGTAGGGGTTTTTAAAAAAAGTGTGTGTATATATATATATCTATGTATATATGTGTATACATATGTATGTATATATACACACAGACAAATGTTACATATATATATAGGGCTATATGTATGTGGGTTTTATATAGATAAAAATTTTAATTTTAATGTGTGTTAACATTGAAAATTTTTCATCTTATAGATCTTATCATGTTATAATTTTATAACTGTTATATCTGTTATATAAAATATACTGTATGTATTTTAATATATATAAAAATATCTGTATTTGNTAAAAATATTTAACCTCTTTCAGAGAGCAAATGGCCCTGCTGGTGGGTTGGGTGGATTTATTTTTTTTCCCAGAGGGAGAATACAGCTGCAATTCTACCCTATATCAGCAGTGTCAATGAAAGTCTTCAACAAAATAATGAGGAATAAAAGTTTGGAGACTCGTTGGAAGATGGGCAGAAATCCTCACTTTGCCCCATTCTCTGTTCATTACTCAGGTTTCCACTTCCTTTGGCCAAACTGCTCCATGTTTTGGCCTTGCTTGCAAACACCTCCAGTGTTTCTGTGTAGAAATCATCATTTCCCCAGGAACGAGCTGCCTGTTTTTACTGGAATAAACCCAAGCACTCCTCTCTCCCCATCCCTCCTCTCTTGCAGGCCTTCTCAGTATTTTTTGTGTGTGTAGCATTCACCTCCAACATCATCTGTCTGCTCTTCATCCCGATCCAGTGGCTGTTCTTTGCTGCCAGCACCTATGTCTGGGTGCAGTATGTGTGGCACACAGGTGGGTCTTTATTCTTTATTTGCAACTTCCTCATCCGTTTACAGCTTCCTTATTTACAATTCCCTGACCTCAGTAGATATCCTGCAGCTTTTAGGAACAAAACTCCTCTGCTGTTACCACATTTAATGTGGTTTTTTTAGAGTTAAAAAGGTTTTGGTTTTTTGTTTTGCGCTTGGGGTGCATCTTGGGGAGCAGGCAGGAACTGGAGGGGTATAAACAGGAATAACAGAGCAGCTAAAAAAATTTGATCTAAATTTTTTTAGGGGTAACTTTTTACTCCCCAGATTTTTGGGGTTTGTGTCGTGCTTTGTGTTAGACTTGATCCCAGGGGTTTGCAGGGTGCTGTGGATCATCCCTCCCTCGGCTCTGTGACAACTTAGTCACTGCTGATAATGGCAGTGTGGGAGCTGATGGAGATGCTGTGAGCCACTTGCTGCCCAATTTCAAACACCTGCAGAAGATGGGGGTATTTATAGATTTGTATTAATACGGTAAAACCTTCTCTGGAGGTGTTCAGGGCTGATGCTTAGAAAGGAAGAACCTCATGGGCCAGTTGTAGCTGGAGCTGTGGAGCTGATTTAATATTTTAATTGATGGCAACCTCAGGAATTATTTATTTTCAGTGCTCACCCAAGTCGATGGGATTTTTTTTTTCCCCCCCCCAAAGTTATGATTTTTTTAGGTGAAATCTTTAAGGTCTTTTTCCTTTGACTCATTGCAATATTTTAAAAATATCTTCAAAATCCTTGCTGCTTGTCCTCTGTCACTGAGCTGCCTCTGTTTCCCTTCCCTCCACAGAAAGAGGTGTGTGCTTACCAACAGTATCACTGTGGATACTTTTTGTTTATATTGAAGCAGCCATTAGATTTAAAGATTTAAAAAACTTCCACGTGGACCTTTGTCGTCCATTTGCAGCACACTGGTGAGTGGTTCTCTGTTCTCCTTTATTTATTAACCTTTATGTCACCAGGGAAAGGAATAATCGGAGTTTTTTATTCGGGTTCAGGCCTTGGCTGTGCTGTTTTTTCCCTCATTAAATATTCCGTGAGAAATGTGTGTAAACAAGGACCCAGGGCCGCCTCTCTGTGCCCTGAGGAATTTGTAACATGGATATTCCAGGCATTTCTTGAAAATTCCTGCCCTCACAAATTTTGCATTCACAGAGTGAACAGGTGATAAAAATAACAAAATTAAAATTTACAGAACTCTGTATTTACAGAATTCTGTGATCCCAAATCTCTGTACTCCAGCAGCTCCTGCCCCTCAGCCTGTGCAGCTGGAGCTGCTGCAGGCCCTGGTGCAGAGCAGCGTTTGAGAGCTCTGTTTGTCTCAGCTTTACAGGGTGGTGGAACAGGGATCTGTGGGAATTTCTGAGTGCCAGAGGATGGCATTTCCCTGCTCTGGGCAGATGTTGTTTGTGCAGCTCCCAGTTCGGTGTCTTACACGTGGTGTGGCTCTTTGGGAAGAAAACCTGCGAGCTCCAGCTGTTATTTCCTGGAAAGATGTGGAGTTCCCAGTCTGGGGCTGGGCTCAAAGGTGTCTTTGCCATGTCTAATGCAGTGGCATTGTTGTAATCCTTTAATCTGTGCTACAATGGATTGCTGCCTGTAATAAACTAATTTTATCCTGATAAAGACATGCCTGCATTTTTGAACTGTGGAACAGCAAAAACCACTTTGTACATCATTTTCTGAGAAGCTGTCATCCAGATGTATATGATTCCTTAATTTGCTCTCATGGCCACAGTTTGAATAATAATAATAATAATAATAATAATAATAATAATAATAATAATGCTGTTTTTTCTCCTCAGCATTGGCTACCCTGTTGTGACTTTGGGCTTTGGCTTTAAAAGTTACGTCAGCTACAAGATGCGTTTGAGGAAGCAGAAAGAGGTGCAGAAGGAGAACGAGTTCTACATGCAGCTCCTGCAGCAGGCGCTGCCCCCAGAGCAGCAGATGCTGCAAAGGCAAGAGAGGGAGGCAGAGGAAGGCAAGTTATTCCTTCATGTGTTCCCTGTTCCCTGCTGTTCCCAGAAAAAACAAACCCCAAAAGTGCTGAGGAGGAGCTGCTGCAGCCTGGGCTGGTTTGGTGGGAGTGGGGGAGCTCCGAGGGGCAGAAATGAAATCCTTTTGGAGTGGTTGATGTGGCAGGAAAAGTGAATTCTGGCCAGGAAAAGTGAATTCTGGCCACTCTGCTCGGTTCTTCATTAGCAGCTGTGTCAGTCTGGTCAGTCAGCATTGTGTGAAGCACCAGTATTTATTATTAAATCCCTGTTTCCTGCCTGTAATGAGGCAAAAAAACTTAAAATAGGTGACTTTGGATTCTCTTTTCTAGACAGTCTCCACTAGTGATTGTTTCCTGCAGGAATGATGGATGTGTCCATAATGATTTTTCTTTCTGTGGCCCGGTATTGATGGATTTAATGAACTAAGTTGGGTTTTTTTCACTTTGGTGTTGCAGCAGCCAAAGGATTATCTGATATGGATTCCTCAATACTCCTGCAGCACAATGGAGGCATTCCAGCCAATAAAAAAATCTCTGCAACGTTGCCAGAGCTGGAATATCGAGAAAAAGGGAAAGAAAAGGACAAGGATGCGAAGAAACACAACCTTGGAATAAATAACAACATTTTGCAACCTGTAGACTCTAAAATACAAGAAATTGAATATATGGAAAACCATATCAATAGTAAAAGATTAAATAATGATCTTGTAGGAAGTACAGAAAACCTCTTAAAAGAGGACTCATGCACTGCCTCGTCCAAAAATTACAAAAATGTCAGCGGGGTTGTGAACTCCTCACCCCGCAGCCACAGTGCAACCAATGGGAGCATCCCCTCCTCATCCTCTAAAAACGAGAAAAAACAGAAATGTGCCAGCAAGAGCCCAAGCACACATAAGGACTTAATGGAAAACTGTATTCCTAATAACCAGCTAAGCAAACCAGATGCACTGGTAAGGTAAGTCGGGCCTGGGCCTTGTCTTATCATCCCTTGGGACATCAGGACATCAGGTTTCTTCTCTTGGTTTTTCTTAGAAAAATGTAATTTATGGTTTTTCGTAGAAAAATGTAATTTATGATCACGTAGAGAAGACAGAATTGTGTGGTGATGGGCTAAGATCTCCAGGGCATCTGTGAGTTGTGTTCCTGATTTTTGGTTGATGTGCAGCCCTGAGCAAATGGCTCCATTTCCAGCTCAGAATCTGATGCTCCCCGACCTCCCAGGGCTGTTATGAGGCACCACAAATACTGGGGTAGAAGGGAGGAGAGAAATGTGGAGAAAATCAGCTCCTCTATGGAGCGACCTTTGCCTCTCCAGGGAGTTCAGTGGGGTTTGGTGGTGCCTGAACAGGCATTTCCTTTTGTTTTTCCTTTGAAACCTTTGGTTTTGCTTTGATCTGGAATTCCACGTGTGGAGGCAGAGCACAGAGTCAGGGATGGTGTGTGTTGGGTTCAGGCTCTGCTCCCATC